>WOXC01011681.1:0-90511 GCA_011680675.1 Gymnobelideus leadbeateri | reverse complement strand
GGATCCTTGATGGAAATTCTTTTATAAAACAAAGATCTCTCTCCCTAGACTCCTTATCTGTCTGCAAGTCTGGATTTTCACATACTGAGTTTACTTATACTAAGGTGCAGAGGTTGTGCATTCCAGAGCCAGAGAGAAATGACTTTTGGATTATCTGCTATTTTGAATTATGCATGTGTATGTTGGTGTGTTCATCCTCATCTTCCCCAACCAGTTTTTCCAGCCCCTGATTCTGCTCAGTGAGAAGCTCTCTTACCTCTTCTTGGAGGTGGGAAGATCATTAACAGTGACAAACTCAAGATCAAGGAAGTTGACTTACACATTCGGCTTCACTCCTGTCTGTCCTCTTTCTCTCCTTTCTCCTCCCTTCCTTTCCCTTTCTCCTTTCCTCTCCCCCCACCTTTTTCCTCAACCTCCTTCTCCCTTTCCCCTTCCTACTTTTCCAGGATGCTTACTGTGCCCACAGGGTGGCTATAACTTGAGTTCAGCCTCTGCTAATGTGATTGTTTGGGCTCATTCAAAGCACTTTAATGAGTGGCCAATCTGCAGCCCCTCCTCCCCAGTCTACCCCCCTCCGCCCCTTCTCACCTCCAGCTAGGAATAAGGGTTCAATTAGATGCTACATACACGCACACACACACACACCCCCTTGAAGGGAAGAGGCTGTTTCACCAAACAGGGTGGGGCTCGCTTGTCCTCTCCCATGGGAACCCTAGCATCAAGGATGGTGGCAGATTTCAAACAGCAGGATGTCCAGCCCCACAGTCCATTCACCTAATTAATGAGTTCCATTTTTTCTCTCTGATCTTCAGATCTGGGAATGCCACCAAAACCCCAGGCTCCAGGTTCTCTAATTGTCTCTAGAAAACTAATAAAAACTTACTGAATTCTTCTGTGCCCAGCCCTATGCTTGGCTCCACTGTGGGAGAACACCTTGAAGGAAGAAGCATAGCATTACCACCCTTCCCCTTTCCCCTAGGGAACTCACAGGGTTTTTACCATCCATTTGAACAATCCAGATTTGGAAAAGTAGATCAATGCAAGTAGTAGAATGTCCCTGAGGTGGAACATCAGGAGAACCATTTGCACAAGGACCACAATAATGTAAAGTACAAAAACTTTAAAAGGCATCAAATCTCAGATGGATGCAGTGACTAATCATGACTTGAATTAACTGTTGGTGAAGCATGTCTCCTTTCTTTAAGTAGAAAGGTGGTGGATTATAAATTTGGGATGTGCCACATGTTGTCGGACAATGTTAGTATGTTAATTTGTTTTGCTTTATAGTGCTTTGTTTCAAAGAAGGGTTCTTTGAAGGTATGTCATTAGGAAATGACAGGGATGCTTTTTAAAAGAACACCAATGAAAATTTTACGTAGTTTTTCAGAAATAAATAATTCATACCACCATGTGTTCAGAACTAAATATAAGGCAGAGACTCTAAATGCCTGTAGCAGCAGAGAAGAGAGAAAGACTTCATGGAGGAAATGGTATTTCAATTGGGTCTTGGCTACTGAGCAATCTGGAAAGGATTTTGATAGTAGGTTTTTGGAGTTTAAATAATAACATAAAAATACTAACTGCTTTTGTATGTTATCTAATTCTGAGGCTCAAAATGACCCTGTGGTGGAGGCAAAGCAAATATTATCATCTGCATTTCAGAGATGAGGAAAACAAAGCAACAAAGTTAGTTGCTGTAGGTCCTACAACTAGTAAGTGGTGAAGCTTGAATTTGAATCCAGATCACATAAAGGTCAAAGTTCCCTGCTCTAATAGTGGGAGAGCTTTGAGCTCTTTGATAAGGGGAGTGATCTCCTGAGAGTTCAATAGAATTCCAGACTGACACAGTCTGGGTACATCATTGGGATGGGGGAGGAGAGGAACATGTAATCTTCATCTCTCCTGTTACCCTCCTAGGACATTTCTTGAATTTGGTTCTCCACTGGTTATTGACTTTTAAATGGCCAATGATACCTCCTCAATATCCTCACAGACCTTTAGAGGATGGAGTCCTCATGGGCTTCCTATTTACCCCTCTGCTATATGTGTGTATTGGGGTGGGGGTGGGGAGGAGGAATCTGAAATTGACACATACTTTTTTCTAATGGGAGGCTGCTGTTTCAGGAGGGATATGATGACACCCCTGTTCCTGCTCCACCCTCATTTTCATATTGAGCATGTAGGGTCAGGGAAGGAAGCATGATGACCCCAGAAGATAAGCTTCCAGGTGCCAGAAATACTATCTTCTCCCTTCCCTCTTTCCCTTGCCAGCCATTTCAGGCCAACTCAAATAGAATGTCTCATGAACTGATAACACATGCCTACCTGGGGTTCCCCCTCCATATGACACTGAAGTCACTCTATCCAGGGAACCTGGCAAAGATTTAGCAAGCTCATGTCTTCCATGGCCCCTGGCATTGATTTCTTACCAGTTAGGAGAGAGTCCACCCCATCAGCTGTTATTTGGCTTGGCCCCCTGAGTGAGGCTGGAACAGCAATTGGTTTCCCTCAGGGGATGGGAGAATGGAACCCTGGGATGTGGGGTGGGGTTTCCCCAGGAAAGTCACCCTTAGTTTAGTTGGAGTCTGGATCCAGAGCTTAGGGAGGTGGGAATCAGAGGGCCCTGCCCCTGAGGAAGAACAAAAATTGGTGGTCTCACCCTTTCCCCCTATATTCTAGTACTTAGCACAATGCCTGGCACACACAGTATGTGCTTATCAAATGTTTAATGATTGCTTGGTATACTTGCCTGGGGTGTCTAGGACTCAAGGCCTCCTGTATTCAGGGGCTAAGGACCCTCTGACCTGTAGTTCTCCTTTAACTCCCAAGGCCCTAGTAAAATCTGATGTAATCTGGAGAAAAGTGTCTCAGGGAGCCAAGGTGGCTCAGATGGGGTCCGAATAAAACCCTAAGGCCAGAAGCCTCTGTGCCCCACCCTTGTAAGCCTGGCTAAGGATCAGATGGGGGAGTCAATTGACTCTTCTCCTTGGGTCTAATTTCAAAAAGCAGAGGAACAGGGTGGGGGGTAAGAACAAAATCTGCCCTCTCCTCCACTTTCCCCCAATCAGGGAGGCGGGGAGAAAAGAGGATAGAGCTTGTCAGAGTCCCTTTGTCCAGAGAATGTTCTGGCTTCAGAGATCACCAATCTTAGGGAACTTGAAACACTTGCCCCTAGCTTCCCTAACGGTTGCCTGAATATAAGAATGTACATCTGTATGTACAATAAATTTGTTGTAGGCCAGTCCTGACCAAGTCAGTCCCCAGGTAGTTCAGGTTCAATACTGAAATGAAATTAAACACTCTTAGAAGATCTGACGGTTAAGGAAAGGATATTTGCTTAATTGTAGCAGAAGAAGAATATTCAACAAGTGTATTCTTCAAGGACATAAAACTGATTCAGCTGAGCACAGCTTGTCTGCCTTTGCATTGCCCATGGCAGTTCAAAAATCAAGTCTCAGGGGCCAACTTGAATTCTGGGCTTTAAAAAAATTGTTGTTTTAGCCCCCTCATTTTACTTCTGGACTTAAATACCAAATACAATGAAAATTTCAATATACAAAGTAAAACAAAAATAAAGTTGTATATAAGGCTGGGAATCTCTATTATGTACATCTCACTTAAAAAAAAACTATATAACATTCAATATGTAACTTTCAAAGTTGTATTGCCTATCTCCGTTTCATTCTGGCCTTCCTTCTGTGGTCTTCTATGCAAGAAATACTCTAATGACTCTCTTCTCTTTTTCTTTTTCTCTTTTGATAACCCTGTTGAACTGTTCTTCCTTCTATCTCCCCACATTTCAGAAAGAAAAGAGAAAAACAAAGCTCTTATAATAATTATTCATAATTAAGCAAAACAAATTCCCACATAGACCATCTTGCAAAAATGTCTCATTTTGTACTTTGAGTCCATTGTCTGTCAGACACATGGATAGAATGTTCTATCATAGGTCCTCTGTAACTCTGCCAGATCATTGCATTGATTAGAGTTTTTAAGTTTTGCAAAGCTTGTCTTTACATCATTTTTTATTGTATCACTTGTTCTCCTGATTCTACTCACTTCACTCTGCATCAATTCATACAATTCTTCTCAAGTTTCTCTGAAGTTATCCCCTTCATCATTTCTTACAGCATAATAGTATTGTATTCTATTCATACATAATAATATATTTAGTCATTCCCCAATGTATGGGTACCACCAGTTTCCAATTTTTTCCATAACAAAAAGAGCTACTATGAATATGTTGGACACATGAATCCTTTTCCTATATCTTTAAAGATATTAAAGATATCCTTTTCCTATATCTTTAATATTTTTCTGATATAGACCTGATAGTTGTATCACTGTGCAAAAGGTTATAACCAGTTTAGTGACTTTGGGCATATAGTTCCAAACTGGTTTCCAGAATGGTTGGACCAATTAATAGCTCCACCAATAATGTATTAGTGTGTCTGCCTTCCCTCAGCCACTCTATCCACTGTCATTTTCCTTTTTTATCATCTTCAATAACCTGATGGGTATGACGTAGAACATCAGAATTTCTCTAATTCTAATTTCTTGAATCATTAGTAACTGGAACATTTTTAAAAATATGGCTGGTGATAGCATGAATTTTTTCTGTTGAAAATATCCTCATAGTCATGGTTATGGCTGTTCTAGTACATTTGAATCAGTTCCTTGCTTACATAGCTTGGCTATAAGACATTTATAAGAGAAACTTGATGCAAAGATTCCCCCCCGCCCCCAGTTAATTGTTTTCCTTCTAAATTCAGAAACACTGGTTTTGTTTGTGCAAAAATCTTTTAAATTTCTTATAACCAAGAGTGTCCATTTTCTCTTCTGTGATCTCCTCAATTCCTTGTTTAGTCCTGAATTCTTTGGACTAGCACTCTTGACCTCTGCTGCTGTGTGGACTGCTGCCCATTTCCACTGCTGCTGGTGCTATGCAGCTCTGCACTCTGATACCTGCTGCTGCTTTGGACTAGCACTCTCAGCCTCTGCTGCTGCAGCTGAGAATGTGCCCTCATGCTGATACCTTGAAATGCTTTCTTGTTCAGGAATAGGAACGCTTCTCCAGGCACTGTCACCAGCAGAGCCTGAATCTGCCTTGCCCCATTCCATGTCCGTGCTGTATACTGCCAATGTCACAAGTACTGCCAAAACATGAAGACCCATCAGACTCATCTTCCTCTATCATCCAAACCTCCAATTGAGAAGGTCATCCTGTCCCATACCTGAATGACTCTTGCCAATGTTTCAGACCCAGTCTTTACTAGGCTAAATCCCCTGGCACTTGAGGTTTGATATTGGGAGGGGAAATGAAACGCTCTTAGATGATCTGAGAGTTAGCAGAAGGATGGCTTACTTAGGCAAAGCTGAGAAGGACATTCAGCAAAGACACCACATTGATTCAACTGAACATAGTTCTCTTGACTCTGTCTTGCCCATCATAATCCAGAATGTCAAGAATCAGGGGCCATTTAAGATTCCTCATGGCTTTTTGTATTCACATACCCAGGAAACCACGTCAACAGTCTGACCCTTGGTTCTTTGAGTCAATTAAATCTCGAGGACAGTTTCAATACCTTTTAAGGTAAAAACAAACAATAAAAACAGCAAAAACAGCTTTGCTTAACCTACCTGGGGTCAAGTGTTGAGATATTGCTTCCACAGCCAGGTATAAACATTCGTATGTGAGTTGCGGTGGGTGTGAGCACCCATATTTACATATGCCATCAGGGGGAAGATAGAGGGGCCAGGGACCTATTCTTAGTCTCCTCATCCCTCATGCCTAGGCTTGGGGTCACTCTGGGTTACAGACAGTCCCAGCCTATTGCTGGATTACAATGGCAGCTCATGTAATGGAAGATCTCAGACCAAAGAGCAGGTGACAGAAATTCTGAAGCTCCTGCCCAAGATAACTTCTTTCAGATATGCTCCTACTCTACACAAGACCATAGGTTCAGCAGAATCTTCAGGGCTGAGCTGACTTCTCTAGACCTAGGTACTGGTCCCCCCTCTAGCTCTGGGATCCTGGTCAAGTTCTTCCCCCTCTCTAGGTGCATTTCCCCTTTTTTGATGAGGTGGTTGAGCCTAGAGGGAAGTCAAGAGGGGTGAAGGGGAAGGGAACGAGCATTTATGTAGCTTCTACCTGTGCCAGGCATTGTGCTAAGCACCTGTGAGATAGGTGCTGCTATGTGCTTTTCTCCATTTTACAGATGAGGAAACTGAGGCAGCCAGAAGTTAAGTGACTTGCCTAGGGTATCTTAGCTGGCAAGTGTCTGAGTTCAAATCTGATGTCAGGTCTTCCTGAATCCATACCCATCTCTATTCACTGCACTGCTTAACTGTTAAGAAACCTAGATTTAAATCCTAGTTCTTTTATTGCTGCATATATTCAATACTTGAATAAGTCACTTCTCCTCAAGTGGCCTCAGTTTTATGATCTGAAAAATTAATAGGCTGGATGAGATGTTCTTTGGGGCTCATTCTGGCTTTTACCTTCTATGACCCTAGGAGCCCAAAGCCTTATGTGTATCTATCAATATGCATCTCCATATGTAACTGGGTATGTAATTATTTGTACGTGCACATGGGGTGGGGTGGGGTGGTGATCTATCTAGTGACTCTGGTCCCCAATTATAATTATACCATACTGACCACACTGGCTTGTGGCATTAATTAATTAATTAATAACTAGCATTCACATAACACTTAAAAGTTTGCCTAGAAGGTAGATGCTATTATTATCCACGCTTTACAGATGGGAAAACTGAGACTAAGAGAGGTCAGGTGACTTGCCCAGGGCCATACAGCTAGTCAGTGTCTAAGATAGAATTTGAACAGGTCTTCCTGACTTCTAGTTCTCTAGTTCACTGCTCAACCCAGCTGCTTCATGAAGGGGGTGGAGGATTTTTGGTTAGGCGGAGGAAACAGATGTCCGACGGAGTAACAACATAAAATTGACAGATACAGGTAAAGAGCAATGATTGTTATAGCCTTGTACTCCTCTCTCCTCTCCCCATAGGTCAACATTGTGTGTGTGTGTGTTTATCTGTCTGTTTATATCTGTCCCTGCGTCTTCACATACTTATATATCTGTGACTGTGTATGTGTTCCTAGATATGCATAAATCAAGTTGTTCTTCACGTCTGCTTATAGACACCCACTTGTCCCCTATCTGTCTATTCTACAGAGGCACTTAGTTGCCTTTCTTAGGCAAGTGCCTGGGATGGGGATAAGGACCACGCTCAGGCTCTAGGGATCAAGGCTCTACCCCTAGACAGTCACTGGTCACAATTTTCAAAGGAAACATGGAGAGGAGAGAGTTGATTCACTGACAAGCCCTCAGGGCTGCTAGCCTGTCCTTCAGTTGGGGATGGAGGGCATAGCCACAGTAGCTACCCCAGATCATTCTTATTGGATCGATGTTGGTTCAACTGCAAGGTTCACACCCTCCAAATGAATCCCAGGTCTCAGGGTTCAAGGCTCCAAGTAGGAATAGTGAATGGGATGGGGAAAACAGTTTAGAAAATAGATGTTTCTTTCTCTGTGAAGCATGGCCCAGAACACAAGCTAGAGAGTGAAGGTAAGGAGGAGGTTTCATAGCCCCCATCTCCTTGTTCAGTGACTTAGTTCCCCATCTTGGCTCCTACTTTTGGCCCTGGGAGGAAATGAATTTGTAAAGAATTTGCAATATTGGGGAGAAAAAAGGTGAGGCACTACTGTTAGAGGAAATAGTATCCTCTGGCAATCTCCTGGAGTCATTGAATGGATCAGATGATTTGGGAACTGGCATTCTCTAATGGAGTCTCCAAAATAAATCAATAGTTCTGACACATGGGCTGAACCTAAATGCACAAGATCATTGGTAACTACTCCTGAATGGCTACTCCCATGAGTCTGAACAAGGACCTGTGACTATAGACATATCCTTTGACACACTACACCTACTCTTCTTGGCTGCCTTTTCACCAGGGTCAGTATCCCCAGCAGCATGTAGAAAATAGAGAGTTTCAAACATCACCATGATAAAGAGACTATCCCAGGCCTTTCTCCCTCTCTCCCTCCCCCACCTTACTCATTCCAGACTATTCTGATCCTGCAGAATAATGGAGTCTAATACAACAGAAATGGCATGTAGCATTGCCACATTTACGTAAATACCCTGAATGAATGCAGTCTCCCCACAGATAGATATGCTGATGTACTGCTCTGGGGAAATGGCCTTACCTGCTCTCATCTCAGTATCTCTGCTGTGTTAACTGCACCAGAAGTATCAAACTCAGGGGCCCAAAGGTGACCCGAGAACTCCCAAGTGCAGCCAGAAATCTAATTGGGAAATGTTTAACGAAATTAATAAAAAGACAATACAACATAGATACTATTAAGTGATGGTTTCCTAAGTCAATATGCTACCCCCTGGGATCTGCTTCTATTTAAATTTGACAACTCTGATCTTCAACATTGATGAAAGAAATAGAAAGATAATAAACCACGGTATTGAGATGGCACAAATGCTTTCAAGCAATTCAACTGACAGGTCAGGTATCTTCATGCCCCCAAAGTCATTTCCTTCTATTGTCTCCATGGTCCCAGAAAATGGAGTCCTCTTACCTTTTAGATATCCAAGAGGAAAACAAAGAAAGCTCTACCAGACCAGTCTCCATTGATCTTTCTTTCTTATGGTGTACCACATGATGTTCTGGCATGTCTGTTTCTTGGTTACTTTGCCCCTCCAAGTGGTTCGATATGATTTTTTTTTTTAAGATCTTACACTCAGTTAAAAAATACATGACATAGCTATACATGTACAACATATACTGAATTGCTTATTTTCCCATCGGGAGTGGGTGACAAGGGACGAAGGGAATGGATCTGGGATTCGAAGTTTTAAAATTAAATGTTTCAAATATATATAAACACTATTATTAATACTATTTTGCATGTAACTGGAAGATAAGATGTGCAGGCATTGGAGCACAGAGATTCACCTTGCCCTAATGGAAAAGTTGAAGGAAGTATGGGAGAGAGCAGATTGGATGAGGGGATATCCTGTGGGACTGCTATTCTGGGGTGGTGGGTAGGGGAAAAACGGGGAAAAATTGTAACTCAAAATCTGGCCGAAATGAATGATGTAAACCAGAAGTTAATAAAGCATTTGGAAAAAAAAATACATGACATTACTATTTATTTCAGTTTTGAGTATTTCCTCTCCACCCTGTTTCTACTCTCTGGAGTTTTCAGGTCTTCTTAGTAAAAATAAAAATGCAAAGGAGAGCTCTGACCCTGTAAACTAGGGCTAAAGATAGGTCTGTTGTGTTTCCCCCCATATTGAGATTCTATTTGCCTCTCTGTGACTTCCAGACATTGTGCCTGATTCTTTACTCTGGGGCCACAGTTAGAAGTCTCCTTCCTCTTTCATGTCATATTCCTTAAGACTGTTACTATATCTTTTAAAAGCTTTCTTTTAAGGAGAAAAAAAAGCTTGCTCTTCTCTGGCCCAAACATCTTTAATTTCTTTACTAACTAGACTGACTGACATGAGCAGGAGCTCATGTGGCATGCTCGACCTCATGATAATCCTATTCTAAATGTTCTCCAATTTATAAATGTCCTTCCTAAAATGTGGTGACCAGCACTGAACGAAGAACTCCAAATGTGACATAACCAATGTAGAATATAGCAGAGCCATCACCTATTTCTAGGCAAGATTACAAAATTACATTCCCTTTCTTGATGACCATATCACACTATAGACTCATGTTAAACATGTGGCAAGCCTTATCTTTTTCAGATATTGTGCTACACTGTCCTCATTACTTGTGAAATTAATTTTTTATTTCTCATATGTAACTTATTATATTTATTTTAAACTAAATCTTATAAAATGTGATTCATTATTTTTAGCCTTTTGATATCTTTTGGAATCCTGACTCTTTCATCCATTTTCTTAGTGCCAAACCATCTGCAAATCTGATAAACATTCCATTTGTGCTTCTATCCAAATCATTGATAAAAAAAATTAAGCAGTGTAAGGTCAAAGATGAATTGATGAAGCATTCCACCACAGACCTTCCAAATGAACATTGAACTTTTTATGACTATTCCATTCAAGTCATCCAACTTGTTTATGTTTCATATGTCTGTTTCCATAGTGTTTTCCCCATTCGACTCCTTGAGGGCGGAGATTATCTTTTGGCTCTTTTTGCACCTTCAGTGCTCAACACAGTGCCTGGCAAGTAATAAATACTTCATAAATGTTTATTGATTGATTCAACCAGTTCTGAATCCACCTAATTGTATTGTCTAACCCATACAAATCCATTTTATCTATAAGAATATAATAACCTTTATCAAATGCTTTGCCTGAATCTGGGTAAAGAAATCTAGGTAAAAACATACAGTGTTCCCCTAGTCGGTCAGTCTAGTTAGTCTGGCATGACCTACTCTTGATCAAACCATGTCGATTCTTTATGATCACTATTTCTTTTTTCACTATTTCTTTTTCTAGCTATTCACTAACCATCCCTTTAATAATATGTCCTAGAAAATTTCCAGGAATCAAAGTCAAATTCTCTGAAATACAATTTGAAGATCTGATTCACTTCCCCTTAAAAAAATCAGGACATGGGGCGGCTAGGTAGCACAGTAAATAGAGCACCAGCCCTGTAGTCAGAAGGACCTGAGTTCAAATTCAGCCTCAGACACTTAACACACACACAAAACTAGCCGTGTGACCTTGGGCAAGTCACTTAACCCTAATTGCCCTACCTTCCCCCATCCAAAAGAAAAAAGAAAAAGAAAGAAAGAATCAGGACATTTGCCTCTCTTCATTCCTGTGGTCCCTTTTTGCTAGGTCTCCAAGATCTTTAAAAGATCACTGACAGTGACTGAGAAAATCTATCTGCAAGTTCTTCCAGTACACTGATACATAGCTTGTTTGGGACTGATAGTTTTTATCTTTCAAGGGCAGCTGTCCTGCTTTTTATCTTGGGTTTTGGCTCCCTATCAGCCATTTTTTTTTTCTGTCCCTTCTAGTCCTTAGCTGATGAGGCAGAAGAGAAATGAGTTCACTAATTCTCTTTTCCTTGTAATCTATTATTATCTCCTACACCCCTTGGATCAGTCTTATCTTTTCTCTGATTCTCCTCTTTTCCCCAATATAGCTTTCAAAAAACTCCACACCCTTATGTTTTCTCCTTAGCATTCCTTGCTAATCTTAACTCATTCTGAGCTTTATTCCTCCTATGGCTGTTTTCACAGGGACCTGAAATGCTTCTGGTTTCATCTTCCATTAAATGACTTTGCTGCCACCTTACTTATATGTCTCTTTAAAGTTTAAGTTGAGTGATTATTTCTCTGTGGGTTCACAATGATGTCTTCAGACAATTCCACCATTTTCTCTTCATCAGATATTTTTTCTTTGTGTCTTCTTCCATTATCATTTTTCTAATGCTTCCTGGACTGACTTCAGTAGAATTGCAGAAAATAAAGAATCCTGCCTATAATTCTTCTCAAAACTTCAAAATCTTCTCTCCCCATATTTAAGTCATAGGGGAGACTGTGTCCAGATTATTCCTTCTTCCCTAACACATATTCTGATTAGTTTCTTAACCCGAAGGGTGCCTTCCTTTCCACTTCAACAAGCAATTCTTCATGATTAGTCAAAATCAGATCTAGAAAAGGTGTTTCTCTTATCACTTCCTTCACCTTGTGAGGCACAATATTATAATTAAGGCAAGCCCAGAAATTGTTGGCTACTCTATTTTTGGTGAGGAGAGCTTCAGCAGCCCACAGGTGGGTTTATTTCAGCTCTCACTCAACCCTGACATAGCTTCTTATATCTGTGTGCCCACTAGTGCAGTTTGTGGTTTCATACCTGGTGTCACCATGGTATCTTCCCTGGGACGCTGGAAGACCCCCACTCATGTTTCCAGATTGGGAACCATGTTTCCCTAGTCAAGGCTTTGCACATTTGGCTTCCTATTTCAATTGTAACCTGTGACAAATGCGATCTATTCTATCACGGTGGAAAGAAACGTGCATGATCACATATGTGCACTTTCTAATATGCACAGACACATGTCACTTCTGCCACACAATAGTTCTATGATCTTGAGTAAGACTCTTCAAATGCTTTGGATCTCAATTTCTTCCTCAGTAAAATGTCAGGGTTGTATTAAATCATAAAAGTTCATAAACCTACTCACCTATGCATATATATTTATATATATAATATATGTATATAATACGTATATATATATAGCTAAATACACACATACATGTATGGGACATGCACACACTAACACACAGACATATAGACAGTACACATATTGAAAAGTACACACATACACACATGCATGCACACACAAAGAACATCTTAGGCTATAAGCAGACAGAGGAATGTAATAAATTGACAGCTGAAAGCTGTCCCAAGTATATAACATTACTTTGGTGAGAAACCTGAGCTCCATGTTGGAGGGAGCATGGAGAATTTGATGGGGAAGAGGTCTTGTCTCTCTGGACTCTGGATAGCCACTAGGAAGGGGAGATGTTTCCATTATAAAAAATGATAAAAGGGCTGGAACACTAGAAAGAGCCCGAGGTGAGTAAATAAAGCCATGATCTCTGACCCCCAAGGGGTCAGGGCTCAACCCCAAACTAATGCTAATTAGGGAGAGTGTGACTGGGCCCCAGGCCCAAGTTCTTCAATAGGTGAGGGCCAAGCAGAATCTCTAGGCCCTGGAGGTGAGTGAGTGGAGGAGGGGATTGGGTGAGGCCAACATAGGTTAGAGTATGCACAAGCCTAGAATTCCCCCTCCCCTCATTTATCTTTGAATTTTTCAGGTGAACAGAAAAAAATTCAAGGCAAAAGGAGAGCTGGAACATTCCTGCCCTTCTGTGTCTTGGTTAGTAGGCAAACCCTCCTCTTGCTCTGGGTCTTTAGTCGGAGGGGAAGATATTTCGAGCAGGTGATGTGGGGGAACCAGCGGTACTCCCAGTAAAACACTGCCAAGTAAAGAAAACCCTAGATTGGGGCAACCAGAAGAGTATCAATGGTTAGAAGAGGGGGACTCTAGTGAGGAGTGACCTTCAGCAAGGATTGGTTGGCCAACAGGTGGATTCATCTGCCTTGACCTTGATTATTGTCCTAAGGGAGCTGTTGGGTTTGTTTGTTTTTTTTTTTAAATTGGAAGGGGGAGGGGCGGCTAGGTGGCGAAGTGAGTAGATCGCCAGCCCTGGAGTCAGAAGGACCTGAGTTCGGAGCCGGCCTCAGACACTTAACCCACACAAACAAAAATCTAGCCGTGTGATCTTGGGCAAGTTACTTAACCCCAATTGCTTTAAAAAAAAAAATTAAAAAAAATAAATTGGAAGGGGGAGTGAGGGGGGAAAGGGAGTGAATGATAGTGAGGATCAAAAAAATGAAGAAAAGAGAGTCACTGAATTGCTTTTTTTTTTTTTAACGCATAGAAGAGAGCAAAAGGAAATCCAAAAGATAATGGACAAGAAGGAAAACTTTGG
Organism: Gymnobelideus leadbeateri; assembly: GCA_011680675.1. Classification (NCBI taxonomy): domain Eukaryota; kingdom Metazoa; phylum Chordata; class Mammalia; order Diprotodontia; family Petauridae; genus Gymnobelideus; species Gymnobelideus leadbeateri. The sequence goes on along the minus strand of WOXC01011681.1, from coordinate 76,984 downwards.
AAGGAGCATTTTGAATTTACATGCTTTTTAAAAAAGAAATCTAATAATAGTAGATTCATGGTTTCATATGTAATTCTCCTTTTCTGTTCTCTCTCATGTGAAAATGTACATGTGAGTTTATATTTGCCAAGTTCAAAATCACACACACACACACACACACACACACACACACACACACACAATTTCAAATCAATTAAAAAGTAAGTCTCAGCTGTGTCAGGCCACAAGGCTAAGTGTCCAGAGGCTCAAACCCCTGCCACCTCCTACTTTTTTGGGGAAAGATACTGTTAGTCAGGTACTCCTCCTCATAACTTCTCAGGTGCCTTAAGAAGGGAACTCTTTCTTCCCTGATAGTAAAAGGCATAGGGTTATGGAGGAGAAAGTAACTGGAAGATCATTTAGGAAATGCTATTATCAAAAGTGGATTCTGGGGGCTGCTAGGTGGTGCAGTGAGTAGAGCGCCGGCCCTGGAGTCAGAAGGACCTGAGTTCGGATGCGGCCTCAGATACTTAACGCACACACAAACAAAAACCTAGCCGTGTGACCTTGGGCAAGTTACTTAACCCCAATTGCCCTCCAAAAAGCAAAAATTAATAAATAAAAAATAAAAAGTGGATTCTGTTTAATGAAATAAGATGTGAGCCCCTCTCTTGGGACCTTCCTTGGCATTTTTAAGGTGGAGAACAGAGTGTAAGGTAAGTCTTGATCAACTTTAACTACAAAATCAGTCAGAAGCTCAAGCACCATAAAAACCAAATGCACTGTCCTATCTAACTTCCCCAGAGAGGTTCATCATCCTCTCATAGACCCCCCCCCCATTTCTTTCTTTTTCTGTGGCAAGGGGCAGTGCCTGAACTCAGGTTAAAGGTAGGAAAACTTGAGCCCAGGAAAATTGTGGGCAAAGTTGGATTTGAATTTTGAAGTGTGTTTCCCAGAAAAATTCATTTTAAAAAGTCTCTGAGGATATAACCCCCAGTTTATTCTTCACTCTTAGCTCTATCATCTCTCTCTAGGTTCTGGACACTGTTACCATTACATTTCACCCCCAAGACACCTTAATCTCCTCTCTGTACTGACCTAGGCACAGGTTGGCAGCATTGTAAGGGAGAAAAGAGGAGTCATGATAAATGACATTTTGAAATTAATCTTTTGAAAAGCCACATTATAAGTCATTTACATTTGTTCAAGAAAGTGTTATGGATTAGGGCATAAAATTTTTAATTTGTTAATATAATGCAATAGTTTCATTAGAGTCCTCCTATAATGGCTCATTGGGGTATGGAGATGACCCTGATCTTTGCTTTGTCAGGTCTTACCTAGATGGAAAGGTTTCAAGTGTGGGCATGTGTCTATCTGTCAACCAATGATTAATTCAGCTAAATTCAAAGAACTTTGTAACCAGGTTTGCCACAAGATGCTGGGTTTGTTTTTGTTTTGTTTTTTTGTTTTTGTCATTGCAACTCTCTCAGTTACAGAATCCCTGCAATTTGTATTGGCAACAGTGAAATTCTAGCTCCTTCAAGAGGTTTGTGGTATAGTCAAAAAAGTTTTATCATCAGTAGAGACCTAGATTCAAATCTAATCTAATACTGGTTTCACAACCTGATCATGACAATTACCATTGATCTCAATGACTATGAACCTCTCTAAGACTCAGTTGCTTCATCTGCAAAATGGGAATATTAACATTTGTAGTACCTGTCTCAGAGAGTTGTAAGAATCAAATGAGATAATATATGTAAAAATGGTTTGCAAACATTAAGGCACTGTATTATAAATGTCAGCTAGTAAAACAACAATAAAAAGACCAAATAATTATTTATTGTCTCTAGGAGGAGCCAGTTACAATGCACATTCGTATCCTGGAAACTGGAGAGAGGACCCTAAGGACTTCCTAGAGCTTTCTCTCATTAGCACATTAGCACATTGAGTCTATCAGATTAGTTAATTGTTGCCTTGGAAAGCAGAGAGAGCCTAGCCCTGAGGGGATGAGGCATATAAGCAGAATTTGAAGGAAAAAGTCCTATAAAAGAAAACAAGTTGACCATTGATGGCAATGGGTTCCTCTCCCCCTAGTCAAGAGTTCTGTGCTTTGAGGCTGGTGGTGGAGAAGTAGGAGAGGGCCTATTTAAACTCTAATTGCCTCCAAGGTTAGAGATTCATTGTTTTTAGTTTTGAGACCTTTCTGACTAAATAAGACGAGTCAACATAGATACAGATTCATTCCTTTATTTTGACTAAAAGAGCAGGAGGAGTGTATGTACTTAGAGGGATGTCAGAGGCTCAGGAGCTGTTGGTTGCTTGACCTCAGGCCCTGGGCAAGAAAACACTGACTTTCCCTTTTACAAGCCCACAGGCCCTTGAAGGTGTGAAAGGGAAATTTACTTAGAAACTAAAGTAAAGAAATTGTAGACTAGAGGAGTAAGAGCCAAAGAGGCTAGACTGGCGAAGGAAACAATATCTAACCCAGAATAGCCCCAGACTACCTCTGCAGCAAGATCTGGTGGAATCCTTAAGACAAACCAAATTTCCACTTCCCAGATTGTTTGGTTATCACCCTCGACATAGTGGGTCTTGCCCCTCACTAACTTGAGTCAAAGGCACTTTTCTATCTAATCTTCAAGATTCTAGCTCAGGAAACAAGTCATTTGACGCATCGATATACCCCTACTAGATCTATATCGTAAAGAGATCCAAGAAAGAGGGAAAGGATCTATATGTATAAAAATGTTTACAGTAGCCTTTTATGGTAGCAAAAATTTGGAAACCAAGGAGGTGCTTATCATCTGGGGAATGGCTAAAATTTTATGGTATATGAATGCTATATGGTTATGCTGTAAAAAAAATGATGAAGGGAATGGTTTCAAAAAAACCTGGGAAGACTTGGATGGACTGATGCAGAGAATAGTTTATACAATAATGGCAATATTGTAAAACAAAACAAAACAAATAACTTTGAAAGACTTAGGAACAATGATCAACCACAATTCCAGAGCACTTATGACAAACCATGCTATCCACCACTATGACAGACTCAGTGCAGGTCCACACACACACACACACACACACACACACACACACACACACACACAGTTAATGTGAGAATTCATTTTACTTGAATATATGTATATATACATATATATTTGTAATAGGTTCTCTTTTTCTTGCTTTCTCAATGAGTGAGGGAAGGAAGGTGAAAGGTAGAGAATTTAGAATGGAAAATTAAATAAAATTTAATTTAAAAAAAGAGATGAGAAAGCACCTCACTCTGCTTCTTTGTAGAGGTGAGGGATGGGAGAGGACGGTGAACCCTGAATGCAATGTCATAATGTTTTTATATCTTGGTTAGTTTTGCTAAATTGCCCCCCCACCCACACCCCTCATTTTTATTCTTTGTCAAAAGGGATAGTTTTCTTCAAGGAAAAAGTGGGAGGAACACTTTAGGAAATATGGGTGATCTGAAAAAAAAGGTATTGATAAAGTTTTATTTAAAAAATAAAACTAAAAGCTATGAATTTACAATGACCAAGCTTGTATTCAAGGAAGAGGCATAATACCTCCTTCCCTTCTTTGAAGGGTCTATATATTAATAAATGAAAATGATGTAAAAACAAAAAGCTAACTAAGTTTTAAATGCAAGAAACGATGAATATGAAAAATTTTATATGATCTGATGCAGGTGAAATAAGCAGGCTCAAGAGAAAAAGATATAGAGTGACTACAATAAGTGAAAATAACACCAGAAGGCATTTGAACTCCATTTAATTCTAATGACCAATCGTAGACCCAGAGAAAAGATAATGAAATATATTCCCCTCCTCCAGATAGAAAGATGGGTGCAGAATGTGGCATGTTCTGTTTGATTTTGCTTAACTGTTTTTCTTGTTTTAAGTGTGGGTGGGAGGTAGGCAGTAATCTCAGGAAATGATTGTCATGTAAAAAAAAAAACCAAATAGCATTAATAATTTTTAAAATGTAATTCAGATTTCAAGCTGTCCTATATAAAACTGGCAATTACTACCTTTGCCCTCCTAAGGATCTCAAAGGTTCCAAAATAATCCTACCCACTTTCCTGGTCCATCTCCCTGTTTCCAGGACAGTCTACCAAGGCATATAAACTATTCTGCTACTCTGGGTGATTCTATTCAGAGAAGTTCAGTTCTCTCATCCATGATTCCATGCTCACACCTCAGCCTTCTCTAGAAGCCTTATGACCTTGATGGCAGTCTCAATTGTCTTGAGCATTTTTTTTTCATAATCCAAGATTTTTTTTATTTTTAGTCACTTATGCCATGAATTCATAGGGGATTGGTTCCAACAGCTCAGGTTCCTTGCCATTGGTTCTCACAAAGTGTGCTTCTCTGGGTGGAGCAGGCTGGCGTTTCAGTTGAACCCAAGTGCCTTTTTCTTTGGCTTCCTTCTTCTTCTGATCATTTTCCTTTACCCACTTCAGGAAGCTATCTCTGCTCTTGGAATGCTTAATATGCTCAATACGCACATTAATTCTTTTAGCTAGAATCTTGCCCTTAACCTGTTTGTTTACAACAATGCCTACAGCATGCTGAGTAACATTATAGACCCGTCCAGTCTTGCCATGGTAACATTTGTGGGGCATTCCTTGCTGAACTGTGCCCATACCCTTGATATCTACAATATCACCTTTCTTGTATATTCGCATATATGTAGCCAAAGGGACAACACCATGTTTTCGAAAGGGCCTAGAAAACATGTATCGTGTTCCTCTCCTTTTTCCTTTTGTGTTCGTCATTTTGGCAACTCACTGGAATATGGCGGAGCCGGCGGAAAGGAACTGTCTTGAGCATTTTTGATAGTCAAAAGCCAATTTCCTGTCTTCCTATTTCAAAGTCCAGGGTCTTTGCTAGCCCTCTTTAAAGAGTTTGGGGGGAATTATTTCGATGTAGGCACCACATAATACAATGTGAATATAATCTTGTGTCTCTACCTGTTAATTTCTAATACTAATAGATGTGAGTGAACTAAGTTAATAGAGAGGAATTACAAACTCAGTTCTCCTCCAGAAAAAGGAGAGCTGAGGGCTTGCTGAGGAATGTCAGGAAGGAATAAATAGTTCAAAAAAGAAAAAAAAAACTCTGCAAGATAGCTTGGAGTAGTGGATAGAGAACCTTCCTAGTGTAAGAAAGGCTTAAGTTCAAGCCTCCCCTCTGCCACATGCTGATTGTGTCACTGAGCAAATCATTCAACTTCCCAGTGTCCCAGTAAATTCTCTCACTCTAGAAGTTGCAAAATAGCAATGGATTTGCACTGATAAAGGGATCTCCTCACTGGCGGTTCCCCACACTAGTGGAATCACAGGTGTGGACTAAAAATCAAACCAGAAGAAAAACCCAGCCACTCTAAAAAGTCCCTAATTTATGGGTGAAACAACTTGAGTGGTCTAAAGAGAATGGGGGAGCTGACCCCACTGTAGGATGAGTACTGATGGCAGCCGTGTTGGCATGCCAATAGAGTCCATCATGTGGTGTTATGGGATGCTGGATGTCATCAAGCTCAGAACACAATTTTAAAGGAGTGTTTGAGCTGTTGGGAAGTATTCAAAGAGGAGTTTAGACCCATTCTCCCCTGTAAATTAAATATTGAGATATCTGAGTTTAAAGGAATACTCTTTTGCTCTAAAATTATTACTATGAAAAATACAAAGAAGTAAGGAATAAACATTGATGCAAAGTGAAGTAAGAAGAATCAGGAAAGCAGTATGTATAATTACTATAAGTACATAAGTGGAAACAACAACAAAACAAAGCTCATACTCATCAATTGGGGAATGGATAAGTAAGTTGTGGAATGTAAAGGAATGTTACCATCAAGTTAATAAGTGTCTATTAAATACCTATTATGTTCTAGGCACTATGCTAATTTCTGGGACTACAAAGAAAAGGAAAAACCAGTGTTTATAAGACATGGAGACTATAATGAACATTTGTTAGAAGCTGTAAGATTTCAGAGGACATACAAAGTTGAGGTAAGGCAGAATAGTCTTTGTCCTTCCAGGGTTTGCAGTCTAGTAAGGAGCTAAAACACCAACACAAATAACTAGAATATATAACAATATCAACATCAGCAACAACAATACCATAAATCTATAATGGAAACTAGCCTACTTCCCCCCCCTCCCCCATCATCCCACTGAGTTACTATTTCTTCAATATACAATACAACACAATAACAATAGAGTAACAACAGTATTGTAAAGAGAAACAACTTTGAAATATTCAGAAATCGTGATCAATGCAAGAACCAACTGCAAGTCCAGAAGAGTTGTGAGGAAACATGCTGTCAATATCAAGAAAGAGAGGTGAAGAACTCAGAGTACATTGAGACCATTGTGGGGAGGGGGAGGAATGCACCAGTACTGGAATTCTTTTTTTTAAAACTTTATATGTTCATAGCAGAGGTTTTATTTTTCTTGCTTTCTCAGTGGGGGGAGGGAGGAAGGGTAGAGAGAAAAGATAGACATGAAAATAAAATGAAATTTAATTTTAAAAATTTTATTTAAAAAGTTACTTTTTTTTGTCCTAAGAGCACTTCTGGCTCTCAGTTCCTTTGCAGAGCAAAGATGGCTGACAATACCTACATCAAATCTCTCCCAGATCAGTGTACCAGCTCCTCCTTCCTTCTCCTTACTTATTCTCTCAGATGACTCATTCTTGAGGTGCATCCAAAGGAGAGACCTTCAGAATCCCATAGCTTCAAGTTTATAAGTATCAAAACACACTCTTAAGTCTATGTTAAATGTGATGCTCGGAATTCCCACAAAGGGGGATAGGAGTTCCCTCAGAGACCAGGACTACTCAATCCTCCGCCCCCCCCCCCCCAATTCCCCCTCTCAACTGGAGTCTTGGCCTGGTCTCAATAGCTGTTTCAGGAAGAGGTGTTTTGCTAGTGTTCATATTTGCCTGTGATCCTATGTTCATGAGGGTGCATGTATTTGTGTCTGGGTCTACCTGTGTGCATATGTGGTACATAACCACAGAATGTAAAGCTAGAGGAGGCTTGTACTTATTTCTGTTTCTATGTGTATGCAGGTGCTTGTGTGTGCACACCTTTGTATATTTGTGTGGACAGGTGTCTGTATGTCGGAGGAGGGGGAGCTGTGGGCTGGAGGAGGTGCTATTCCAAGACAGATCCATGAGAAAAGGCAGGAGGGAAGAGAGCAGAGAGAAGTGGAAAAAAAATAGAAAAGCAAGAAACATAGGAAAGGAAGATATGATGCATTTTAAAGGAAGAGACTTGTTGGAAGTCTCCGTGCATCTAATGAGAACATACTGGTTCATAATTCATATAGATAGATCTGTTTCCCCATGGCGATCTAAGGCGCTTGGGGAAAAAGATAGGCTGAGTGTGCAGAATGAGGGTGGAGGGGAGGGGTAGAAGCTCAGAAAGACATCCAGACTAAAGGGCACCTGGTAAACAAGGGCACAAGGATTGGCAGAGTTTGGGGTGTTCCTTGCTCCACACTGACTCATACACATTGACCAATCTTTTTTCCCCACCCCGTGTGTGAGGGGCAGGTGGTGAGACGGTAGGAATCGGAAAGTGCCCCCTCTACTCCAAGGCCTGAGGACGGTGGAAGCCTCTTCCTTCCCTAAGGCAGCTGAGAGGTTTCTCTGCCCAAGGTTTGCTGACATCGGAAGAGGGGGATAGGGGAGGCCTCAGAGGCAGTGCAGGATTTGCTGAGCCTGCAGGCTCTCCCACCTCTCCCTGGTCCCTCATTACTTAGATCCATGTGCATGAAACATCTTTTTATTTGAAGGCAAAAGAGCCCTCAGTCTATAATATTTCACCTTTGTGCAGGGGGCTGGCATAGTAGACCTTGAGTCCTAGCTATCAGTTCTTTTCTTTTTCTTTTTTTTGTGATTTGTTGTCCTGTTCTTCCTCTTCCCACACCCCACCCCCAAAAGGGAGAGAAATCGGTCTTCGGCTAAAAGAAATCAGGCTACAAACAAGTAAAAAGTAGCGAAAACCTGGGATTGGATCCTATGAGGGAGGAGGCAAAGAGTGGCCATATCTCAGTCCAAATAATGTGCCCTGAGTGACCCCCAGGGATATATGGATGAGACCCAAGTTCTGTATCTACGGTACTGTAACTATAATTTGCTCTTGTTTCTGGTTGGAGCATTCCTGGAGCTCACAGGACCAGGCTGGAGACTGCTCACGGGCCCAGCCAGCTCTACAGTGCACAGCCAAGAAGTGGCCACTTCCCACGCAGAAAGCCGGAGGTCCCCTGCAGCGGCCCCCGGTGAGAGGCTGCGCGCCTCATTGAGTGGTTATTAATAGGGAGTTTGTCTGGTGTCAGACACCGACATGAAATACATTAGCATTATCCCATAATCTTATTTAGTAAACACTCCGCTGCTCCGTTTCCTGTAATTGCATTGGGAAGATGTAATATTTATGAAAGGGGAGACAGGGATGTCACTGCTCATCTCCGCTGAGCAGTAAAAGTCCTGGAAAAAAATTGTGTTAGAGATTTTATGAGCTACAGAAAGCATACCGGCCGCGCTGCCCCCGCCGGAACCACTCAGGGTGAAACTAAGAAAGGAGGAGCAGAGATGAAGAAAGGGCGGAGGCCGAAACACAGGTTCACTAGCCCCTAGGTTACCCTACATGAGCCTAGCTGCTGAGTTAGTAGAGGAGAATAGGGCGCTGATTCGACACGGGTCTCTGGCATCTCTCTTGTAAGTGCTTTCCTGGGTCTCTCGTATCTCTCTTTTAAGTGCTTTCCTGGGTCTCGGTGCGCTCTTTGTGAGTCGAGCCCACCGAGGAGATGATCTGGCTGCCTGCGGGCTTCCTAGGTAGGCATCCTCCCTCCCCCATTACCAGCCCATGCCAACAGCCTCCATTTGCCTCCCGTGTGGACCCCGGCCTTGATCCCCAGGGGAGTGAGTGGGTGCACAGCTCTCCCGGTTCCCTAGTCTTAGCTAATGCGTTTAGCATGATTTGAGAGAAAAGGATCAGAATGGTCAAATGCTGTCTCGTCTTCAAAGTCGCTTAAACATCTCTTGCACTTGCAGGTATGGTCATCCCTCTACTGAAATCCTCTTGCCATTTTCTGGGAAACAAGAGCACAATAGAAAAGGACCAAAGACCGGCCTTCCCTGGCCAGAAGACTGATTTCTTTTGGTGTGCTGTGTTAATCTGCCCCCTTGGCCTAATTAACCAGAGAGATCTCATTTTCTCTAATTGTGCCAAGGGAAGGACATTCATCTCTTCCGAGTTTTTTTGCCAACAGATCTGCGTGGGATGGTATGGGGACTGTCGGCCCCACCAGGCTTTGGTGAAAGTCTGCCCCCTCTTTCCCCCTCCCCACGTAGATGGGAACCATAGGGAGCCAGTGTTTCCCCGCCTCTGTTCATCTATTCTACAAGCAAAAATCAGTGCCCCACCGTCCTTAGTGCTTAATTTGCACTGGATGTTTCAATGGCTTGGGATTATTTGCCGCTCACCTCTCTCCCTCTGAATCTTGCCCCTTAAGGTGATTCTCAAACCTCAGCGAATTTGCTGCAGGTTTTCCTGCTTCTCTGAGTCCTGGGTTTGGGGCGTGGACAAGAATGCAAAATGTGCCATGGAGGGGGTGGGGGGAGAGGAGAAGAAGGAGGAGGACGACGATGAGGACGACGAGGACAACGAGGACTACGAGGAAGAGAAGGAAGAAGAAGAAGGGAGGAGAGAAGAGAACCCATGCAGTAGCAAGTCAATTTGGACACAAATTTTTGAGTGGAAGAGTTCTTGTCCTGACCTTTCAGTTGGGCTGGTATCACCACTTCCTCAGGCTACCCCTCCAGGAATGTGGGGTCGAAAGTCTTTCTTGGACTTGAGACTTAGAGGTTTCTTCTTAGAGATTCCCGAAAGACCCTTGCGACTCTGAGGCTCCAGCCCCCCAACTCTTCCGGCTGAAGGCACCCTGTTTGTGTGGTTGAGGAGCTGTCTACGCCCCAGTCTTTGGGCTTCCAGAATGCCCTCCGTCACAGATGGCTCCCCAGGTCTGCATAACAAGTGCAAAGTTAAACATTTTCTGAGGGTTACTGTCCCTGCAGTTCAGACAGTATTCAAATAGCCAAGCACACACCTTGCCCGACAGATCCAAAATCATACATACAAACACACAGATATGTAAACGTACGCACAAATCCCGACAGATACACACTTGAGCACAGCACCCCAACACAGTAATTTAAGTCACAACTCGATAGCAGGCTGACTAGTTCTTTCAGGCCCAGTATGGCGGAGGAGGGTTCAGGGCCCTTGACAGCCCTAGCAGCTGAGGGCGGAGGAGGGAGGAGGGGGTTGCACAGGCCTCTCCTCGTGCCAGCTTCTTGGCTGCCCCATTAATCACGGCGTCTCTGTCCAGTTGGGGATAGCTGGGATCCTAACTCGGCCAGCCGCCAGCGGGACAAAGGGCCCAATCCGGAGGGAACGCTGGGAGGGGGAGGGCGCCCCGCAGGGCTCCGGGCGCTGCCGCGGGCAGGAGACGCAGGCGGCTGCTGCCTTCCTTATTCAGCTTCTGGACTCTGGAGGGGAGGAAGATCGAGAGGGAGGGCGGGGGGCTGGTGGCTCGCAGGGTGGGAGCCTGCTCTGTTTGCCCTAATTCAATTAGCCCGGAGCCCGCACACCAGGAGCTAGCAGGCAGCTGCTCTTTGTATCCCGGGAGCCCATCCATATGGATTCCCTCTCGGAACCGCCCTCTCTCACCCCCCCCCACCCCCCACCCCGAGCCCCTAAGCGCCACCCGCACTCCTGTCTGCTCCAGGGAGGCTGGCACCGGCCCTCCTAGGTCAGGCTCTCCACTCCAAGCACCTGAGGTTCCACTCAGCAACTCCTTCTGGGACCCCAGCATCTTTGATGTAGAATCTGGAGCCAGTCCGGAAAATCTGGGGGATGGGGGACCAGGAACGGGGAAGAGAGACAAAAAGAGTCAGAAAGATTAAGAGAGGTGGAGTTTGTGTATGTGTGTGCCTATATTAATGGAAGAGTATGGGTACACAAGTGTGTACCTGTGTGCCTGTAAATAAACAGGAATGAGCACGAGCGACAGCAATGCTACTTGGATAACCACCCTTGCAAAGGACCCCACTTGCTTAAGGCACAATATAAATGGGGCTTCAACTCCACACCTGTAAACAGGGTACAGAGAATGAAACGCCTCTATCAGAGAGAAAGGGGTAACTGTTAACCCAGCCAAAATAAACTAAAAATAATTCCAGCTTCCTCCTAACAATCCAGCCAACTGCCTCACACCGCTGCCTTGCTGTGGCTAAGGAGACTTGGTCGCCTCCTGACCCCCTCACTCTCCATCCCACCATCCCAGTGTTTTCTGAAATTCTAAAGATTTTTATTCCATTCAAATTATTGTTGACAGGTCGGGTGTTTATTCCAGCTCTGATTTTCAGACCCAAGAAAAAGTCACAGAGTCGCAAAATTCCAAGCCTGGCCTGCTGGCCCCCAATTCCAGCAGAAGAGAAAAAAATTGAAGGCTCAGCAAATAACCAACGTTTGATGAAGGTTGGGCCAGAACTAGGAAAGTGGGACTGGGCCCAAACCTCATTCCCCTTCCAGCTTTTGTCCCCAGCCCCAGGATGACAGCGCAGTCCCAGAGATCTGGGTCCAATGGAACTGGTCTGAGTCAAGGATTCTTCGCACCCTACTACCACCACCACCACCACCCCCAGGCAGGACGGGTCTGTTTCCAAGGTTTCCATGGGATTGTATGGGATCTACGAAACTTGTCTCCTGGGGTCCTGGTCTAAGACCCTCGAGGGAAACAAGAAGCAACAAAGACCGGGATTGTTTTGACTCCGGAAAACTCAAGGTCTGCACCCTAATAATCATCTAATTTCTCTGCTTCACTCAACCCGCGTATGCTGTGTAGGAAGCTTGTAAAGATTCCGAATCAGGGAGGGCCCTAAGGCCGCACGTAGGAGGGTCTTTCCCGCTGCCAGGGCACGGTGGAGGGGAAGGCAACGTGCTCAAGACTTAGCACTCCCAAGAGAACCATTGAATAATCTGGGGTTTATAAGTGTGTATATCAAAGTGTGAATGCCCGAGTGTTACACTGGCATTAACGAACTATGAAAAACAGCAAAGCCTGTCCTCCAGGGTTTTGGATAGATAACCCCGGGAGGATTTACAGGAGAACAGAGACAGGAATCACACAAGATGAGAAATCGCAGGATGGTTTCAATCTGCACTGATGACGGAAGCGAACACGTCTACTAGCTCACGAATCGTGGAAGGTCATTTTAGACCCCATCGGTTAAGTCCGTCAGGCAGGCAGGCTCCAGCGCTCGGGCCCCGGCCTACACCTGGGCTTGTTCTCTGGTAACTCCCGCCTCCCCTCAGGCCTGCCCCGGGCCAGAGAAGGGGGAGGCGAAATACTGGTTCGGCATTTCCTTCTACTTCCTCTCCTTCCTCCTGCCACCCCACCCCCATCCCTCCTCTGCTTCCTCTTAACTCTCTCTCCTCCACCCCCCTCCTCCCTTTCCACCTCACTCGGGCGATCGGGGCTCATTAATCGCACCCGCGCGCTCCGTAATTACTCTAATAAGGCGCAGGGCGGAAATAAGGCTGGCGAGGAGATCGCGCTGGGCGCTCATCAATTGCAGCTGTCTGTGATCTGCAGGGCGGACTCATTACTTACCCGACTTTGCTCGAAGTCGAACCCGCCCAGAGCGGTTGCTGTGGAGTGGGAGGTGGAGGCGGAGGCTGTCTCTGCCACTACGGCCTTAACCCAAATTCTGCACCTTAAAGGAAACGTCTAAGTCGCTGGCCAAGAACTCGCTTCCTTACTCTCTTTCTCCCTTTCCTCTCTCTTTCCACTCTTTCCTCTTTCTTTCCCTCTCTTAATCTCCCTATTTTCCCCTTCTACCTCTCCTCCGCTTTTCCCTACTGTCCTCTCACTTCAAGTTTCCCCTGTCATCCCTGCTTCCTTCCCTCCTAGATTTCTCTGTCTTTCCCCCCTCTTTCCTTCTCTTTCCCTTACATTCTTTTTTTCCTGACTTTCCCCAGGAAAGTCCAAAGCATGTTGGAGACGGCTGTATTTTGTGCTTTGGGATTGTTAGGCTTGGGTGTTCCTCAACTTTGGACCTCACTAGCTTTAGCTGTAGTGTTACACTGACCCAAGATCGTCATAGGAAGGTGTTGAACTAGATTTTCTGGTCTCTAAAGTTTCTTGCAGCTCTGTTGTATGGGTTCTGCAACTCCGTTACGTGCGGCCCGGGGTGCATATGCCTGGTGGATCCAAGTTTACGTTTGACGGAGAGAGCCTGAGTCGAGAAGACAGAAAGAGGAAAGGAAAAAAGAGAAAGACTGAGGAGAAAGGGGGGGGGGTGATAAAAGAGACAAGAAAAGGGGAAGTGAAGGGAGAGGAGGAGAGCAGGGGAGAAAAGAAAGCAGCGTGAGCAATAAATACCTTTTTTTTTGGTAACTCGGTGGGAAAATGACTTCCTTCTCAAGTCCCTGCACACCCAACAGCTGTAGAACTCTCCTCCAGGAGCTCCCAAGACAAAATTCTCGACCCTGGGTCTTGACCACTCCTTCCAATTGTCCCATAATCTTTTTTTTTTTTTTTTTGTGGGGGGGAGAAGGGAAGGCAGGGCATTTGGGGTTGTGACTTGCCCAAGGTCACACAGCTAGTGTTAAGTGTCTGAGGTTGAATTTGAACTCAGGTCCTCCTGTCTCCAGGGCCGGTGCTCTATTCACTGCACCATCTATCCGCCCCTGCCCCAGAATCTTACACTGCCCTTGAGTCTCAGCTTGATCCTCTGTCCCAGGTCCTTGGTCCCAGACCCGGCTGATCACGTTATACTACTATCCGAGCAGGCACCAAGTGACTTGGACTTCGCAGGCAATGGGATATCTGCTCTGTGCTTAGCTTCGTTGACTGGGCCTCCTTCCCTCCTTCCCTAACCCCCGAAATCTGCCGTCAGGTACCACAAAATAAGGGAGAAGGGCAGGACAGTTCTGGTCCTCTGGACCGTGGGCCAACTCCTTTTACAACTAGGGAAAACGAATTCGGGCTTATAAAGCCTCCCGATTAACCGGGACCGTAGTTAAGGACCCTTCGGGATAGTCTTTATCTTGCTGACAGGTTTACCTTCTGCAACAATATTAATCTAGCCCGAGCTAGCTCCACTATGTGCTACTTTGGAAACTGGTACTGGAATGAGGGAAGGAGGAAAGTGACTCTTGAGGAACTCAGACTGGAGCCTTCAACTAACTCCCTCTGCTTAGACCCTTCTGCCTGCAAAGTCAGTTGCCCCAGGTCAGTTCTCAGACCCCAGCAAGGTTCCTGGCCTAGCCTCCTTGCCGCGCAATCAGAAGCGGCCGAATGGAGGGGAAGAGTACGGGGGAGGGGAGGAGGGTTAGAAAATCCATAGTCCCTGGATAATTCTCTGCTCAAGCCCGACCAGCGAAGGCAGGTCTCTGCTTCATCCATCCTCTCAAAATGCCACCAGATCAAAGTCCCTTAAACCGTTCTCAGAGAATCCTTCCGTTCTCTCACTCTTCATCCCAATGATTCCCGAGGGCAAGTGAAGAAAGTCAGCTCGTGGGTTCTTGTTTCTAATCGCGGCATACTATGGGGACGTAAATTATGTTCTGTTGCCCCCGCAGGACCCTTCCTCAGTCCGCCGATGTCTCCTGCCTTTGCTTGGCGGGGGTCTCTGCTGCTGATAGGGTTGGGAAACACTGCTTTCCAAAATTATGCATTTTGGCGGGGTAGGTTGAGGACTGACTGGGAGGGCACTTCAGGGGGTTTGTCCGGAACCCCAGTCAGGCTCAACCTCAACAGTTGCAAGGGAAATTGGTTGTTGGCCCACCTCTGGCCAGGCCCTGGGTCTCAGCTCCTGGTTTTTCTGGAGTCGCTCTCTGGGTTGGCCCTGTATGGCTGATGCCAATATTTTCCTGAGTTCAGAGGTCGGGAAGTGGACAGTTAGTTTCTTTAGCTAACTTCTTTAGAGTCTCCCATTTGGATCGGGCCTTTAAGCCCCTTTATTTCAATCCTCTTGTCTTCTCTTTGGTGCCTTCCAGCTGCCCCATAATCTTACACTGCCTCTTCTCTCAGTTTGGTCCTCAGTCCTGGGTCTTTGCTGAAGTGTCATCAAGGGGAAGGAGAGGTGGGAAACAACAAGTCCCAGAAGCCAGGGGTGGTAAGAGGCAGGGGGCTAAGGTAGGTAACAGCTGAGGCCCCAGTGTCTACAAGGAAATCTATCTACCCATCAATCTGACCCCTTTGGGACTACTTCACCTAGTACCACCTGGGGGGTAAAAGTGAAAGATGTGTATAAATGTGTTTTGTTTGGATCACCAGGGTCTCAGGATGGTCTTGGTTGGATATGCTTTTCAATGACTCTAGAAACCCCAAGAGAAGAAGGCATTCTGATTTTGAGCAGGCTGAGACCCCAGGAATCAACCCTTTGGTTGACCTTATAGGCCTTAGGGGACTGATTAATAGGCCAGTTTGAGTCAGAAGTGACCAATCTCAACTCAGTGTTTTTCCATGCCCCCTTTGGAATTCAGAGGGGGTGGCCTGGGTCAGAATGGGGCACAGTGCCAAATTACTCACCTCTGAATGGTCCTCTCCAGTGGAGTTGTTCTGCTCAATCACATTATAATGTTGAGTAACCAGCAGCAGTGCCTGAAGGACTTTCAAACTTCACTTTACTTTGGACATCCCCAACAAGCCTGCCCAATAGCCTGATGTTTAGCTGGACGTGAAGGAAATGGGGCTTCTATAGGCAAAGGGGAACATAAAAACTCAGACCCTATTAACTCCCTCACACAAACACCACTACACACTCACATTGTTAAATACAATCAGTTATAATACACTCCTCCCTTACACAAGATCAGATCATGTTGCAGTCTTTTACACAGATGTCCTTATAGATACATTTCTTCCTTTCCCCCATTGGTTTCACATACACTTGTCACATGAGTCCATTACACACGACTTCACCCTGTTATAGACACACTCATTATACCCTCTAATATACACATCATTATAAACACTTTAAAAAGTTGCAGACTCACCCAAAACATCCATGTCAATGGTCAAACTCAACTAGCCCAATGTTTCTAGAGGTGGGGAAGTTGGGGAAGGAGGCATCTATCTTTGCTCCTGAGACCATCCTCCCCCTTTCTCCCTTTTCCCTCTGGCCCCAGCTGCTCTGCTTTTATTAGAGACTTCTTTATTTGGTGTCCGAAGAGAACAGTGGGGGTGGAGTGTGTTTATATGTGTGTTTATGTATGTAGCTGATGAGGCGAATTGGGACAGCTTGGGATGGAGCGCAGATGGGGCAAGAAGGACCCGCCTTAGGGTGAAAGAACAAGGACTTTCTGCTTTATGTCTGGAGACAAGGGCAGTTATTTGACACAGTACTGGGAGAGGAATAAAACTGGGATGGGAAAGGGTACCATGGGAACTGGATTGTAACCTGCACCTTTCAGAAATCTTTTGTAAGATCACCAGATTTAGAATGGACCCTGGAAGTTATCTAGCACAACTCTTTCATTGCTACCAATGAGAAAAATCGAGCCCCAGAGAAATTAAATAATTCCCCTAAGTTACTACTCAATAAGTAGTTGTGCCAGAATCTGAACCTAGGTCTACTGAATGGAAATCCTCTGAGTTTTCCCACTGCTTCATGGTAAGAATCCACCAGCACTATCTTAATAATCGCTCCTGAGAAGCAACAGGACTCTAGAGATCAGGTCTCACCACACTAATCTAAGCTGCCTTCACTCCAAGGGAGTTTATACCCAGAACTTGGGGTAAAGGAGAGTGGGAAGGAAAAGTGTCTACTGAAGACATTTTCTATCAGGGACTATTTTCTCAGTCTTAAGGCTTAAGCGAGAGCAGGATTGCATGTTTCTTGTTTAGGAAGAAGGAGGCATATATGAGAAATGAAGCCCTGGGGATTAACCCCAGATATCTTGTGTCAAACTAAGGCACTTAACTGATAGACAGAAACCTCTATTGAACAACTATCCTTCAAATGGCTATTTTATATTACTAACAAATTATTTTTTCTAATATACTTCATCCCCAAACATAGTAAATGACTCCATTTATTTTCTTGGATAGAATTAGAATTGACTTCACCAAACTGGAGAAATTGTCAAGGTTTAAAAACAGGAGAAGGTTTTCTAAACTTTTTGCTGAATACTGTGCCTTGGAGGAAGAATTAAACATGGGCTAAGGATAAGATTGATAAAGAGGTCCCAGGGTGTACCACAAGCTAAATGACTACAATTGGTGTTTACAAAGGAAAAAAGCCCACAGGAAAATAAGTACACACGTTTTTAGACTTGCTAGAGTAGGAAAGGTGAACCTCTCTTTCCAGGCATCCCCACTTTCTTAGCCTTTGACAACTCTTGTAAGCTTAACTTTGGGTATGCTGAACCCTTCAATTGGCAGAGGGGCTGGGACTGATCATGTATCTTGCCTACGTAAACTATGGGGATCGGAAATTATATCTAGAAGGTTGGGGGTATCCAATAGTCTAATAATAATTAAGTACCTACTATGTGCCAGGCACTATACTCAGTGCTCCAGATCCAATTGATAAAAAGACAGTCCCTGCCCTCAAGGAACAATCTAATGGGGAAGAGGGGGAGACAACACACAAAATAGTATGAGGTTTTTCCAGAGAAAACATGATTAGGGAGTGAAGTATGGGGCAAAGGAGGGGTGTGAAGAGCTAAAAGTATGAAATAATATGAAATAATCTTCATTTCCAGGAAAGACAGAAGGTGTGTATAAGGCCTGTGATTAGACATTCAGGATCACTCCCTTATTATGTGGCATCAGAAGGTATGAGATAGTTGAGGGTGAGGATTCCACTACTCTGTAGTTTTGGAATTGGAGAAACTCCTAAGGAATGACTAATGGACCCTATGCTCAGAATAGAAAAGCTTATGTATAGAAAGGGGAATTGCATGGCTAGCATGATGATGAGGGATTTTGTATGGTTCAGATCTCTCTCACCCCTTCTCTATCAGCACTCAAAGGCACAAAGTAACCAACTGTTAGCAGAAACACAAGTAGGTTGGAAAAGGACAGAAAGAGGATCAAAGGGGGTTAAATCCATATTAGAAAAGTCTCCTCCTCCCAGAAGAGGCAGGAATAGTTGAATTGTGGAGCATGGAAGACTTCCGACCATTCTCCCACCGACTAGCAACCACAGCATAAAGCTTCATCTTTATTGTCACAGGAAGCCTCTAAACTACAATAATTTTTTAGTATATAGCTTCTATTGTCTGGAAATCAGAAGAGTATTTACTAAGGAAAAAAGTTTTCCATAGAGATAAAGTGTTCAGGCTAGGCCACAGAGTAGTTGTCAATGAACAGTACTGGCCAGAAATTTGACTGGAGAGTAGTGGGCCAATGCAGTGTAAGAGGGAGGATGGAGATGGGAGGAAGGAGAAGAAATAAATAGTAGAAGAGGAGGAGAGAGACTCCTCTCTTCCTTGGTTTTGGGTAGCTAGAGGCAAAATTCCTAGATTTGAAAAGATTGTCGTTGGCCTCCTCCTATCTCTGTCTTTGCTCTCCTCTCCTATCCCTAGATGACCTCTCCCATGTCCTTCTCTCCATCATGCTTAGGTCCCCAGTGCCTAAACTTCCCACTAGTATAACCCTACTATCAAGGGGTGGAGGAACCTTTGGCCTTGAGGCCACATGTGGCCCTCTAGGTCCTCAAGTGTAACCCTTTGACTGAATCCAAACTTCACAGAACAAACCCCCTTAATAAAAAAATTTGTTCCCCACCCCTGCCCTAGACCTCCCTCTCACCCCATCAAAGGTCTATAGACACAAAAAACGGACAAATAATCAAATAATCCTCCAGCCCCACTCTCTCAGGCAAGTTGATCTTAGCTACTGCTAGAAAGTAAGGCTCCGACAATATGGGATAATGGAAAGCACTCTATATGGAGAGGGTCAGATCTGACTTTGAGTTTTGGCTCTGCAGATAACTGTAATTTTGGGCAAATCACTTGATCTCTATGAACCTCCTTTATCTGTAAAATGAGGGGTTAATAGGTCACTAAGTACATTTTCAGATATGGCTAATATATACTTATATATGTATGTATATGCTTACTTGTTTTTCTTTGTCACAAGGGATGGTTAAAGCTGGAGGAGGATGAGAAATGACTGTCATATATAGATGAGACATGAGTAAAATGTTTTTAAAAATAAAATTAAATAAAACGAAGGGGTTGAATTAGATGAACTCTAAGGCCAGCTCTAGCAATCTATGAATCTGTAATTAAACTAATCCACACTAAGGTGTGGGTGACTGTTACTACGCAAAGGCATCTACGTTTTTGTAAACCCAAAGGAAGCGATGACTTCTGGGACTTTAGCAAGTTTACAAGATGAAGGAAAAACCTTTGAGGTGGGGGTGTCTCGATATTTTGGGCAAGGGCCATCACATCCAGCTTGAAAGTCCGTTGTTCATTTCTCATTTATTGTCCTTCTTTTCCTACTTTCTTCCCAATCCCACTTCTGAATCCAGAGATTCTACCAAAAATATAAATATCATTGTCAGCCGTTACCTTGTCAACTTCCCTGGAGCTAGAGATGTGAAGGAAGGAATTAAAAATAGTAAATTTCGAAGTAAACATCTTGCCGGTATTTTCCTGGAATTACCCAGAATAGCCAGATCTCCATACACTAGGAACCTAAAACCAAAGATTTCTTTTTAACCATCAACGATTGAAGCTTGGAAGCAAATCTCCAGGTTAATTGACAGGTGTTGTCGTCAAGTCTGATTGGAAGCTGCTTTTGTCTTTCTCTGAGACTTCTGACATTTGGGGGACCCTGTGGGTCTAAAACCCAAGGAACTCAGGGTTTCTGACTTGGGAGCTGGGAGAGGTGAAGGAGAGGCCCTGTTTGCCAGGGTGAGGCTGGGACTGACTATTCTCTTTTCCACCTCTTCCTCCTCTGTGTCTATATGTCCCATTAGTTTCTCTTTCTAGATATCTTCCTATGATTTTCCTCTTTCCCTTTCTACTGCCCTATCTCTTTTTGGTTCTTCTCCCCCACCACCACCTTTACCCCCCTATTTCTCGTTCTCTCAATCTCTCCCTCCGCCCTCCTCCAGTCCCTCTCTTTCTCTCTCCCTCCCTCTCCCTCATTCTCTCCCCCTCTCCTTCTCGCTGTCATTCATCCCGCTCCTCTCCGCTCTCAGCCAATGGAGAGACAGGGCCTAAAACTGCGAAGCTACATCTCACCCAGGCCTTTTCGCCCAGTGATTGATGTCCCAGAGTCAACAGCGAGCGAGAATCCGGAGGAGGAGAGGAACAGGCGGCGTTCCCCCTCCCCCCGGCTACTTCAACGAACCCTGCCGCACTTCGTCTCCAAGTCTTCCCGAGCACTCGGAGCGAACCCGAAGCTGGTGCCGGCTGCTCCCGCCTCCGCAGCCACGCTGCGCCCCGCGCCCCACTGCGCGGCTCCTGCCCCCGGGCCCGCCCAGCCCAGCCCTGCGCCGCCAACCCAGAGGAGCTCGGCCCCCCCGGCGGCTCTTCGGTGCCTGTGTCGCCGGGCCCCCAGCGGGGCCGGGGCCCGGGCCAGCCGGGGGACATGGAACACCTGGCCCCGCACCACCTCCACCCGGG
The DNA here is from genome assembly GCA_011680675.1 of Gymnobelideus leadbeateri. Taxonomy (NCBI): domain Eukaryota; kingdom Metazoa; phylum Chordata; class Mammalia; order Diprotodontia; family Petauridae; genus Gymnobelideus; species Gymnobelideus leadbeateri. The sequence goes on along the minus strand of WOXC01011681.1, from coordinate 56,326 downwards.
CCACGCCGAGCCCATCAGTTTCGGCATTGATCAGATCCTCAACAGCCCGGACCAGGGCAGCTGCATGGTGTCTGCCTCGCGCCTGCAGGACGCAGACTATGGGCTCGGCTGCATAGTTAGCAGCGCCTACAACACCATGACCGGGAGTTATGGGGGAGCCGGCGGCGGCAGTGGTGGCGGCGGGGCTGGCCCGGGCCCGGGGCCCGGGGCGGGAGCAGGAGGAGGCGGCGGCGGAGGTGGTGCGGGGGGTTACGGAGGCGGCGGCGGCAGTGCCTGCAGTATGGCCTCGCTGGCCGGCTCCTACAATATGAACATGGCCATGGGCACCGGGGGTGGCGGGAGCGGTGGCGCTCTCAGCTCCGCCGGGGTGATTCGGGTGCCTGCCCACAGGCCTCTGGCCGGAGCTGTTCCTCACCACCAGCCCCTCGCCACTGGCATGCCCACCGTACCCACCGTACCCAGCGTCAACAACCTCACAGGACTCACTTTTCCCTGGATGGAGAGTAACCGACGATACACAAAGGACAGGTTCACAGGTGAGCCCTGACTCGTGTCCGTCTCCGCCTCTCTCCCCCACCCTCTGTTCGGGTTCCTACTCCTCTCTGCGCCTTCCGATCTATCCCGGGTCAGCTTTTCTTCCCCATACCGGCCGGTGATTCCCTTTCTGCTTTCTTTGCTCCTAGCCTCGGCCCAGCCCAGTCGGCCCCTTTCCCAGCTGATGTCCCACTTTCTCTCTTTGATCTCTGCACCCCCTAGCCCTGGTCCTGCTCCGGCTCTCCTTCTCTTGTTGCTGGCTTGCTCAGACCCAGCCAGGGTATCGAGAATCGGGGAGCATGGGGGGGTTTAGCTCTTCGGGAGTAGAATCTAGGGGCTTGGGTAGGGGACGAGGTGGGGGAGGGACGCTGGAAAGAGGCACTTTGTACTCAGTGGATTTGTTCTCCTGCCTCCTCTTGCTCTCTCAGGGCAGAAGGTGGGCAAATGTAGACCTTTGCACTAACCTTAGAGCAAAACAACGAATTGAAACGAACTCCAGGTGAACGGAGCTCCGAGCTTACTCCCATGCTGCCTCAGAGCAGAGCCCACCGGAGCTGGAGGACTTGAGACTTGGAGGGGTGGGGGTGGGAACTACCTCTGGGAAGTCCCCTGGCCGAAAACCTGGGGGAAGGGCAGACAAGGCTCGGATTCTGTTTGCTTGGGTATAAGCCACCCCTCCCCCATCCCCACCCCTTGGCCTTGTTTTATTTTTGGTCTCAGCCCGGGCTTGCCTCCACTCCTCCCCGACCCCCTGCTCAATGAATAATGCACCGACCCTGACCGGGCCATCGATCCAGCAGCCCTGAGTGCGACTCCGGGGACGATTACACAGGCTCATTTCTTTCTCCTCCTTTCCTCTCTTCTCTACTCTTATATCTCCCCCCCACCCCCACTTTCCAGGGCTGCTCCCCTCCCCAGGGCCCCTGGCCTAACCCTCCCCCCCCCCCCACACAAACACACACTTGAGCACACACACGTAGCCCCCTGTTAATTTTCCAACCTGAATTCTGAGGTAGAGCCCGGATGCTTCGGGGCCCTGGAGGGGGAGAAAACCAGTCCCCGCTTGCAATGAAGGTTCCAAAACAGGGTTGGGGCCAGGCAGGAGCAGGAGCTGGGGATCTAAGGATTAGCCTTTCAGTCAGAAGTGCCCCCTGTAAACCTAGGAAATGAAGGATGCTGATCCCCAAACAACATAGGGGAAGGGAAAGTGGCTGCTCCCCAGTTCCAAAGAATGGATATCCCTTACCCCTAGAACTGGCAGCTCCATCAGGTAGATTCAGTTTTTCATTCTTCTCTGAGAGCTGGAGGTTCAGCTTGGGGGTCTGAGTTTCCCATTTACTCCTCCTGCAGTTCCACTTTTAAAAGTTGAAAGGTCTCTGGAAATTCTCAGAGTTCTGAGAAGGCATAATGGCACAATGCCCCTGACTCTGGAGAGGGTATAGAGGCTAGAATTGAGCAGAGCCTAGCTCATCTGGAATTTACATGAGCAAGGCCTTAAAAGGAAGGCTCTAGATCTCAAAGACAAGGACCCAGGTGGGTTGAGAACTCCCAGAATCAGAACCATGCTTCCTCCTTTCCCTTCCCCAGAACCAGACTTCCCTCTCCAGTAAGGCCCTAAAGCCTGAGCATACCCAGCTAGGCCCAGGTAGGCATCCCCAGGAATACCCCCTTAAAGGATTTTGCTCTCAGAGAATATGTGTCTAAATGGATGAGTATATGGAATAAGAATGTGCATGTGAGCATGTATAGAAGTATGTTTGTGACAATTGTGTACTTGGATGAGAATTATGTGTGACTTGCAGTTTAGTATGTGGTGTATATTCTAATTGGCACACAAATTTGTATCTGTGTGAGGGTGTGATTATATGTTAAAGTATGTTGTGTGAGAATATGCTTTTATGTGTGCCAGCTGTACCTGAATCTCTAGAATCTTTGTCCTGTTTGTCTGACCATCAGGCCTCCCTCAGCACCAAATACTGGCATTTGCTTGTAGGATTTATCCTATTGCAGTGTTCAGCTCAGAAGGATACTGGAATGATGGGACTGCCTCAGCTCCCCCCACCTCCCTCCACTCTCATTGAGAGAGAAAACTGACACAGATGAGGGGCTTGGATACCTGTAGAAAGGGACGAGAGGCTGGGGCTAAGGTCTTAGTGGTGGCAAGGGAGATTGCGGAAGGGTTTCCAGGCAGATCTGAGACAATTCCAGACAGGAAGCTTTGTTGCCAGGCCTGAGCTTAGCTTCCCACTGCTCCCTGTTCTCCCGGCCTGCTCCCTCCTCAGCACGGGGTCACTAGGGCTCGGCTGCGGTGTGTGCCTTTGCCGTGGACGCCTCCTGACGCTGTGCCGCTTGCTTCTGCCGTCTGTCTGTCTCCCGCTCCAGTGGCCCTCTCACCCTTCACTGTAACACGCCGTATAGGTCACCCCTACCAGAACCGGACGCCCCCGAAGAAGAAGAAACCGCGCACATCCTTCACACGTCTTCAGATCTGCGAGCTGGAGAAGCGCTTTCATCGCCAAAAGTACCTGGCGTCTGCCGAGCGCGCGGCCCTGGCCAAGGCGCTCAAAATGACCGACGCGCAGGTCAAAACCTGGTTCCAGAATCGGAGAACGAAATGGAGGTGAGTCTGCAGGAAATCGGGAACTCCGTAAGGGCGGGTAAGCGGCCTAGTTGGCTAAAGCTGATTCTCCTAAGCGATCTCTGACTGTTTCAGTCCACCCTTTCTCCCTCCGACTCCAAACCCCAGAGATGTGAGGGCCGTATGTGCGCTGTGGTGGGGCTCAGGGAAGTCATTTCGGATCAGACTGGGGGCTCAAACCTGGCTATCCTCACTCACCTCCAGCAGCCAGAAATGTCCCACTTTGTGTTGATCTGGACGGGATCCTGTGTAGACAAATGACTGGTATCTTCCCTGTTACCGTTCCCCCCACCCCAAATTTCCGTATTCCTGAACTCAGAAAACCGTGTTAGGTCATTGAGTGAAGTATACATCTACTACGATGTCCACTCTTGAACCAAGCGTGACTGTGTATGGGCCTGTTCAGTATACCGATGTGTGTGTGTGTGTGTGTGTGTGTGTGTGTGTGTGTGTGTGTGTCTTTAGGGAGGATGGTGACGTGGAGTTTGAATGTCTCTGAAGAAGCTTCTTTGGGAAGCTCAATCTGTCGGTGGATAGAAAATACCTCAGAATCAATCCACCTAACACGTGGCAATCTGACTCCGCCGTAGCCTCCTCTCCCCAGGGCTCGGGGTTGGGTGGAAGTGTGAATGAAATAAATGGCCTGGGGATTCCGGGATTGGGAACGGGAAAGACTGCGACTTCTAACTGCCTCTGTAGCCAGGTCCCTCAGGTAGGAGCCCAGGCAGCCTAGGTCACCCTTGAGTCTTCCAGGAGCTGCAAAGGGTAGCTAGGAGTTTCTGATAATGACCGAGAGACTGAACTGATAGTCTAAGTGGGATATTAGTTTGATAAGGGAATGAAGGTCAGAAAGAAGAAAACAGTAAGGCTTCCCGGGAGTCTGTGTAGCCATAGTGGATCCACTGCACAGTGGATTCGTGTTCTGGTGTTCCAGAACCTTCTGGGTTAATATTCCCGTGTAGTGGCTAAAGGAACTCTCTTCTCCTGAACTACCCGATCCAACCAAGGCCCACCATCTAAAACTCCCGCCAAACAACAGTCTAAGTAACAATCTCTGCCTGAGGCGTGGAGGTTAGAAGGAGAAAGCTTCACTTCATGTCTTGGCTACCAGAAACCATTTTCCTCAGCAAGCCCCAGACGGTCTGAGGTAGTGACCGATACTGCTGCCCTACCCTAGAGATGGAAAATCAATCAGTCAGAATCGGGGTTGGGAGTGATCAATTAAGAACAGATGGATGTGTCTAAGAGAGAACGGGAGAGAGCTATCGAGGGAGCTGGGGAGACATTTGCTCTGTCTCCTGTCACACACTTTCAACTCTGGAGTACTCACAAAGTCTGTCCATCCACAAACCCTAGCACACTCTTCCTCACACGCAGGTACAGACTTGCACAGTTTCTCTCACAAACTGGATCCCTCACAGAATGACAAAATCTGTCCTCTTATCTCTCTATGTGTCTTTGTCTCTCCTCTCTCTCATCGTCTCTCTGACCTCCTCTCCACCCCCCCCACCCCCACGCCTACTCACAAACCTACAGACACTGGACAACACTACATTACACCACACTATACTCGCTCAGTAACACACACATTCTTACGCCCGTTCTTTCAGAGCCCCTGGGGAGCGGCAGCTAATGTGAATGGAGTCAGAGGGAGGCGCCGAGCCCGGTCGGGCAGGCTGGGCAGAGGAAGGAATTGCAGTTTCCTCTTTTTCTGAATGAAGAAGCTTGAATCTGCCTGGGATTCTGCTGTCGTGTCCACAAAGAAGACACGCAGCCCCCGTGGGGTCGACTTTTCCGCAGTCGTGCATTCCAGGCAGTAGGAGATGGGGGAGGAGGCTTCCAGGAGTCATTAGGGAGGAACAAGGAAGGCATTTTCTGGGAAGAGGGGAGGGAATGACAAACTAGCTCCAAAGCTGGGGCTCACAAAAGCCCAAACTGAGGATCTGGAGAAAGAGGATAAGGGAAGAGACAGAAAGATGAGAGACAGAGACAGGGAGAAACAGATCCCCAAGAAGAAAAAAAAAAACGGAAAATTAAACTGATCTTATTCGTAATGAAGAAAAACAAAGGTAGCAAACTTTTTTCCGTTTGGAACGAAAACCCTTAATTCTTGGGGAGAAAAAATCCTAGAGACACAGGAAATGAGGGGAAAAAGAAAAAAACAAAAGAAGAAGAAATAAATCTAGACACTGAAATGCAGAGCAGGGGAAAAAAGAGAAGGGGAGAAAGGAAAGTAGGAAGAAAAGAAAGAGAAAGGAAGAGAAAAGGAAAGAAAGAAATTACAAAAGAAAAGGAAAAGGAAAGAAGGCCAAGAGGGATCCTCGTTTGCTTTTTGCTTTTTAAATCGATCTGCTACAAATTGCTCCTGGAGGCTCCGGGGACTCACATTAGATCCGTTCACCTTAGAGACAGACGTTTGATCTCAGTTTACAGGAGGGGTGAGGGGTGGAGGAAGGTTGCATTAGATGGAATATGTGACTCATCGCCTCCTTTTACTGGCTTCATGGAAACCGGACGGGACTTACTGGGAGCTCGGCACAGGGCTAAGGAGAGGGAGGAACCGGCTAGGTTCAAAGAGTCAGGGAACTCTGGGACCCGGGATTGGGAATTCAAGCGATTGGGACCCAATCCCTTTTCTCCAGGGCGCAAGACTTGCTCTAGAAGCGGGAAGCTGGAGAATGGGGTAGAGGGAAGAAAGCTAATTTGCAACCCCAGGGTAGCTCAACTGGAAGCCTGTTGTTTCTGAGTCTCTGCAGCTCTGAGGCACTCACTCCCCTTCGCCCCCAATCGATCTAAATTCGTCTATGTGTCTGAGGCTTTGGTGGGCCACCTGTCCCCTCTGTCCTTGTCCTCAGGAGCTTCTGAGCAATGCGGGAAAGGACTCAGGAGATCTTTGCTAGGTGGGTTTTCGAGGAAGCCCCGAGTCGTGGGTAGGGAGAGGCCTCTCTTCCGATCTTCTATGTAGCCAGAGCAGCTAGTGAATTAAAGTGCAGGGGCCCCTCAGGTGATTTCGAGTTTCATTTCTAGACTGCGTGGTCTGAGAGGAAGGTGGTTAAAGGTCTTTACTGGGGGAACGAACTTCTTTTCTGCGCGTCAGTTCTCCACATCCTTCAACACAGACATGCATACACGCACACAATTTTAGAGGAATTTTCCAGAAATAGCCCGAGACCCCTCACTTAATGCTGGCTTTCGGCCTGACCCTAGGGCTAGAAAGGAACTAGGAAAAGCAAGGAGGTTGTTCTCCCTCTACCGCCAAGTTCCCCAGCCTTCCTTCTTAGCACCTCGTTGGTGGGGTTGGGCAGGGGACTGAGATACCCTTGGGACTGTGGGGAGGTTCCCCCGGTGTCCATTTTCCAGAGCCAGAAAACTGGTGTTCTTGGGAGCAGCAGTTTCCCTGCCTTAAGGTACAGGGAAGCCGAGGGCCAAGGGGGATGAGGCCCTGGGTCGCGGGCAATGGCTAGCTCTGAGGCGGCTTGTCCCCGTACAGGCGGCAGACCGCAGAAGAGCGGGAGGCAGAGAGGCAGCAGGCTAACCGCATCCTCATGCAGCTGCAGCAGGAGGCCTTCCAGAAGAGCTTGGCTCAGCCACTGCAGGCTGACCCACTCTGCGTGCACAATTCATCACTCTTCGCTCTGCAGAACCTGCAACCCTGGTCCGATGACACTGCTAAGATCACCAGCGTCACGTCAGTGGCCTCAGCTTGCGAGTGACGCCCCCTCCTGTCGGGGCCTACCCCGCTCGGTTTCGCTGTTCCCTCCCCAGCCTCTCAGAACCTCAGCCCTTCCAGGACCCCCGCCGAAGAAGTGGGAGCCCAGACTTTGGGGTTGTGAGTGAGAGGACAGACCTCCCTATCCTGAATACTCGCACTGCACCCTGCCCCCGGCCTCGGGAGACCGCCCGAGGTCGGGGGCTGTGCCTGGAAAGGGGTAGGGGAGGTTCCCGAGGGCTTTGCACAGAGGAAAAAGTGAGGACCCTTCCCCTACCCCAGCCCCTTTCACGGACCACGAGCCAGTTCTCCCTGCCCCTCCCCCACTCAGTAACCGGACACAAAGTGAAACTCGTAGAAAGCCAGCCCGCTTACCTGCCTTTGCTCTCCGAGGTCCGGTATCAGTGTCGTCCAGTACGGGTGAGCAACCTCACCCTTATCCCCGGATTTATCTTCAGTGGAAAAGAAGAAATTGGATATAGAATAGGGACTTCGATCAGAAGTCCTGGGGATCCAACTGGATCCTCTAGTTCCGGGCAGCTTACCCCACCTGACCCTCGGTTCAGCTGGTACTTTTCAGATTCTTCTCAATTTCCGTTTATTTTATTTTATTTTTAAATTTGGGGATCTAGAGGGAGGTCGAGGAAGTGGAGGAGGAGAGAGGAAAATTAGACCTAGGATTGAGAGCGTTCTGAAGGTCTTCCATGGAGCCCATCGATTCCCTGTCATTTTGGCCCTATTGAAACCCAGAGACACTTTAACAGTCATTCATGGGTAACCACGCCACACACAGCAGCTGCATAGTCACCCACATTCACGAAATTTCATAATGCCGTTGGGTGCCCCCAGTATCACTGACAGGAGCACACAGCTATCGAAGTGGCAGCAGTCACACAACTTTACACAGATCCAAGTGATACTCAGCAGTCCCACAATTCCTGTTTGCCCCCATCACTCACAGTCATTCACACAATTCCGTAGACTCAGTAGCAGGCAAGCACAATTCTACACCCCCCCCCCCCATACACAGTCCCACAGAGTGTCCCTTGAACACAGTGTCCAAGCAATCTCTAACAATCAGTCTTGCAAACAGATTGTAATACATGGAACCTTGTTTGGGGAGGATAACTTTGCATCCGTCTTTGGGGAGTTTTAAGTTATGCACTTATAAGGTGTTTTCCCTGTAACCATTTTATAAAGTGCTTGTGTAATTTATGTGGAAAATATGAATAAAATCATCCGGATCCGGAACTCTGGGTAGGTGGCCCAATTCCTTTCTCTATGCTGCCTCTCCAGAGCTGACTCGGCCTGGAAGACCAGCCTCCAGGGAACTGAGTGAGAATTTTCCCCATCCAGAAGGGATGGGACGACCGAAGACTCAGGCTAGGAGATCCAGGAGCGCCTTTTGGGTGTCTCCTGTGTTAAAAGTTTGTACTTGTAATTGTGTGAGCAGAAACCGAAATGGCATTCTGTTGAGGTATCCATGTTTGCACACAAATTAATCGGAGAATTTGGCTACTTACCACTTGGTCCTTTATCTCTCTTCCCATAAGGTAGCATTTTTGTTGGGTCCGTAGCGTTTGCCACTCCTAGTGTCAAACCTCCAAGCCCAGAAAGAGGTCCCCAAATGAAGGAGGATACTTCTTGATTTAGATTTAATTTATTTTAAATATGAGGATCTAGAGAGAGGTCGATGAAGTGTGTGTGTGTGTGTGTGTGTGTGTGTGTGTGTGTGTGTGTGAAGGGAAGTGTGGATTGGGGAAAGAGAATTTGAATTTCTAGGATAGGGAAATAAGGGAAAGTGTGTAGAAGGAATAAGAGAAACTCAAGCAGGAACCCAGCCACAACAAACTCTGTACACTTGGGAGAACTCACACATTCATCTTATTCATACAAACACAAAGGTCCACACATACTTCCACTCCCTTATACTAACACTTTTACACACATTCATACTTAAACTCTTCAAATACCCAATACTCTTAAACACATTTATTCACACATTAATTTCCACAGCAGTGCACAAACACACACCCTCACCTTTAACCAGTCAAGACCATGATCATTTACTAGCTTTTTTATTTCTGTGCTCATACTCACATTCACTCACATACATACACACCACTTGGTATTTTGGTTAGTTGATAACTAGGGAAACTAAGGAAATATTAAATTTTTAAAAATGTTTTGCTTCTTTATATAACGTCCTCAGCCATGCCGTTGAAAAGCAGGAGTAGAAAGGTACACCAGAAATACCTGAATTTGGAGTCAGAGAACATGGGTTTGAATCATTGTTATGTTACTACCCATGTTACCTTGGGCAAGCCACCTTCTCTCTATGGGCCTCTGTCCAGAGCGCTGAACTGGTGGACTATAAAGTATCTTTTCTCTCTAAACCTTTAACCGTAATAATCGAGTGAAAATGTAGAGAAAGTGAAGGAAGTGTGAGAGGCACAGAGTTCAAATGAAAAGTGAAAAAAAAAACAACCTGTATTTTACCGAGTCCCTATCCCCTATCTGCAACTTTCTCTAAATTTCCATTTTCTATCCCACAAAGCCTGTGTGTACACAGGAGTGCGTACTAGTGGTTTAGGCCTGAGACTGAAGAGAGGCCCATCCTTTCCCCTTTTGGAAAATCTAGGCAAAAGGGAGGGAGAAAGGTCTCTGCTTGACCTCAATTTTGTCATCGATATGTCCAACGTGACAGAAAACTGAATCCAAGGACACTACCCACTTGATGAAATCCAACCAAGGCTCCTGCTATACTTAATTTTTCACTGCTGTACTGCAGCTTTTGATAGGATGTTAGCAGTTATTACCGACAATCTTCCGCCGCCTGTCCCTTTCCCCCGGCTCCTCTCTCCCCCTTTCCACACACAAACTTAGGAACTGGGTAATAGACCCAGTTAATAAACCTTAATAATAACTCAATAGACCTGAATCCAATTCCCCTTCTCTCTCCCAAGACCAGGACTGAGGGTCCCTACGGACTATGGTTGGGCAGTCATTTTGACTCCTCAAGAACATGCTCGAGTCCGGGATCTCGGGGAAGCTGAATCAAACTTTTGTACCTGACCCTTCTGGAAGACAGCGCTTCAACCCCGAAAAAAGTCCCTTATTCAATAGCGCCCAGAGGTTTCTCTGTTCTCGTAGTGCTCTATTTCTCACCACCACCCCATTCTTCTAATTCGGAGGTTCGCTATGAGGTAGGAAAGGGAAAAGGAATTGGTCTCTGCGCTATTTTCTACCTCTTAGCTGTTGGGGTTTTTAGACCTCTTTTGGAGGGTTTCTGGGAGCAATCCTGGGCTTCCGCCTATTGTCCCTGGCCCGAGGTGGGAGTGTAGACTGATTCCAGGTTGAGACACTTCGGGGTAACAAGCACGCTCTGATGCCAAACAGTCTACTCTTTGAAGACCCATATCCCTTAGGCCTTCTCTCTGCTCTGGTTGGGGCAGCTATGTGCTCTTCTCCTTCTAGTTTTCTCCAATGTGGTTCGCCGTAGGCGTTTTTTGTCTCACAGCAAAGGAAAGCAGTCCTTTTCTTCCTCCCCCTGTACCTAAATTACCCCCTCCCCAACTACCCAGTTTCGATCCCCCGGATTCTGGCGCCTCCCTTGTCAACTCTTAAACTTGTCCTCCATTAACCCAGAGGTAGGAGATTAATGCATTTCTTTGCCCCACCCACAAGGGTGTATACTCCAGAGTAAGTTGTCCTAGCAGAGGGCTTTAGGGTGAGAAGCTGGAAGACCCGAGGTTTGGGTCTTTTTCTGGAATGATTTTTATGCAGTCTGTATAAGCCTCAAGAGGTCACGACCAGTTCCAGTTCTCCTCTTAACGCCATCCAATAGGCATACACAAAAATTCACAACCGTCCTTCAGGCACAGCCGTATACAGAACCCTCACCCAGATCTACCCACATAATGTTCCTTGAATACATACCTTTCTTTAAACATTTTTACTTCCAAATCACTCTTAACACAGCCAATGCTCACTAAGAAACAACCTCCTCCACCCACCCACCCACATGCAAGGGCATAAAATCACACACACACACACACACACACACACAAAGAGAGAGAGAGAGAGAGAGAGAGAAAAAAAGAGAGAGAGAGAGAGAGAGAGAGAGAGAGAGAGAGAGAGAGAGAGAGAGAGAGAGTGGCCTACATCTACACAGCCTCCCTTCTCTTTCCCCCTCCACATACACACACTAACTTAGTCGAATTCAGACCTGGACGTAATCACCATGCATAAATCCTCCCACCCGGGAGGGTGGTAGGTCGTTCCCGGCTGCAGTAATGGGCGTATTTGAACAGGTACAAGAAGTTCTACATCCTTTGGGCCAGTGAGCTGGCAAGGCACATTTTCTGGGTCAGATAAAGTGTAAAAAATTACACTGAGGGCAATTGTTCCTAGGAGTGTTTCTCCTTAGATAGGACGCACTATACTTTACTGAAATTTTCCCGTTTCCTTTTTTTTTTTTTCAGTTTTTCCTTCCCTAATAGGAATTAATTCCTCAATATTGATCTTTCTGAATCCACCGGTTTGGCTCCGAGTATCCTGTGACGCCTCTCAAGCTCTTTGGCCTGGTCCCATCAGCCATCTTTCGTAGTCTCAGGTGCCTAGAGTATGGAGGTTGTGGCGAGTTTTTTTCGATCAGTGCATACCCAAGTAAACGCTCAGCCCCCAGGAACAAGGGAACCGACCAGCATTTTCACGCCCCTGCCGAGATTTCGTTACTGAATCAATATCTGAAACCTGAGAGGATAGAATCCCGGATAGGGCGAGTCTGGTCGAAACATCCCGGAGTGTGGGGAGGACCCAGCAGCCTTGGTTACAAAGTTGGTGAGAAAATGCAATAGTTGGGAATGGAGGTCAGGGACGTGGACGAGTTCAGGGGTTGGTAAAAGAAAGGGAAAGAGAGAAAGAGAGACACAGACAGAACAGAGCGAGGGTCAAGGACAGAAATTGGGATGGGAGTGAGAGAGAAATATGGAGAGATCGAGATCAAGCAAATGAGGGAGAGAGAGAAAGAGTAATAGATGCAGCAAAGGACAAGAACAGGGTCATTGTCAGGATCAGGAATAGGAACAGTCAGGCCTGTAAATATCTCATCCCAGACGCCCAGATCCCACAGCTACCGCTCAAGTTCTAAATCTACAACAGTCTGGGCTATCGGCGGTCTTCACAGACAAAATTAAATCATTAATTATCCGGATAATTGGAGTGATTGTGAAAACAAACACTGAGCTAAAAGAGTAGGGGTCGGCGCTGAGGTTTCCCCTTTGCTTAAATGAGCTTTTCTATGCAGACCAAATTCATCGAATATTGATGAATTGCTCAAGTGAGCTCTGGCTGAAATCCGCTGGAATTTTTTTTTTCTCACTGAGCAAACCTGGATAAAAAAAACCACAATGCAACCCTAAGGTCTTGGACCTGGGTATCTTCGAGCCTCAACGAGGGCATTTTTTTTTTTTTTAGGATTGTAGATTCTTCCTGAGGCTCAGATGAGATTCATAACCGGAACAGAGCAAAGGAGGAGAGAGAAAGAGAGAAGTCTTTTCAGAAAAAGCTGCCTTTCCTTTTTTCTTTTCTTTTCCTTTCCTTTCCTTTCTTTCCTTTGTGCACCTTCGGCTCACAGCAGGCCTCACCGCAGCTTATGCTGTCCTTGGCACAGCAGGGGAATCCGGCTCAACCTGCTAAATATAATGTCCGCTTTGTATAGTGTGATAAATGTGAAAGTATGTGATCTGCGTCTGATATAGGTGAGTGTGTTTCTCTTTAAGCCCGTTTGATGTGTCTGTGTCCCTGGTCGTGCTGTGTGTATATGACTAAGTCTGAGTCTGCTGGTATTTACGTTTGCGTGTGACCAGGGTGTTCTATCTAGATGCTCCTATGGAAGTGAACATAACGACCCCACAATACGGGCCATTTTTACAGTGGTACATTTATTAGGCTTAAGACGAGTGCGGGTACCAAATGTGTCCGTGCTAATACTTTGCCTGGTGCTTAGCTCCTTTTGCTCAGTCACACACTTACACGAAATCTTTGCTTAGATCGTCCAGGTTGCCGATTTTTCCTGAGCCGCCTTATTCTCTGGGTCCTGCTCATGTAGGGTCCGAGATGTGACTATCAAGTTAAAAAGATAAATTTTGGGGAAACTGGTAAACCCTCCTGGGAGCGGCTTCCTGAGAGGAGTCTGAACACGTCTCGAGCCAAGCGAAGATCAGTGTAGCCCTCCAAGAGGAATCCTTTGAAGGGGACAACACTCATGCGGGTGTGTCCGTTGCGGTTGTTCCTCAAACAACTGGTCTCATTGTTTTATGATTTATTGTTCATGTGTCTTTTTACTCTTACAAACTTCTTGCATGTAGGAAGACATCTCTCTACACATCCTCATCTACCGCTCTTGCATCCACCCTACCAGCACCTACATACTCCACCTACACTTTTTACAACTAAATCTCTCTACCTACAACACCCGAGTCTACACTGCTCACATCTATATCCCTCTACCTATGCCTCCCACATCCACATACCCAACTCCTAAGACTAATGAATCTATTATCTATCCTCCCACGCACAAATCTACTCCTTCCGCAATTACATACTCTAATTTACACCTTCCACGGCTAAACTTTCCAACCACGCACCCTAATCAGGAGCACTCTGGATTCTATATATCGAGGCTTCGAAGCAAATTGAATCAGAAAGTGAAAATATTTTTCCCCTATGAGACAGAAGGCACAGCCTTTCTGGCTGATTCATGTCTGTACACAGTACACAGGCACCCAGGTACGTATGGGATACTACACACCTGGAATCCAACGGTAACACATGGAATCACTCTAGTAGTGGTTCTTGGAAATAAGTCACTTCGGCTGTGACAACGTCCTAATCCTCGCCAACTAATCTAATAATTTCTTCAATGCCCAAATCTTTTCGATTGTGTGTGTTGGAGATAAAACTTCTCTCCCCCTTAAAGTCACAAATATGGAACCCGGGGGTCTTTGCTGGAGAGCACAATAAAATGCACTCATTCTCTGACCGAGGCTGACGTTAGTTTCCTATCCAAAGCCTCTTGTACAGTTCTGGAGTCTGGGCTGGGAGAAGAGGTTGGAGAAATTAGGTGGGGAACAGAGAGAGAAAGAAGTTAAGGGATCTCGGAGTAAGGGGCAGTAGGAAACAATGAATTCCAACTCAGTCCACGGATCTGCTCGCCTGAACAGGCTGACAGAGACTCAGGGTCAGCCACTTTTGGTGGTTGGATTAGTCCAGCCAAAACTTTCCCCTCTTTCACCCTAGCTTTCAGCCTATACGCTGCCCACTCTTTCTCTAGGTGGGCATTCAAAGTCACACACACACACACACACACACACACACACACACACACACACACACACACACGAAGACAGAGTCAGAGACAGACAAAGAGAAACACAGAGACCCAAAGGGAAGGCAGAGTGCCGGAGAGAGGGGGAAGTGGCAGCACCCTCCGCCCCGGACCCTTTCCCTTGAGCCCCGTGCCTCCTCCCTCACTTTCCGGCCTGGCCTGAGCTGAAAGCAGGGAGCCTAAAGCCAGAATAGGAGTGGAAACCAAGAAGGCGAACGCCGAACCTCAGCCAGAACAGAGGAACCTGAGTCCGAACCTCAGCCGCAGTCCAACCGTCCTCAACTTCACTGTCCAAGTGGCGAGAACAAAGTAAGTCTCGGGCGCCCTCTAGGGGCCATTGCGAGAGTGGCCTCTCCAGCAGGCTGGGGGGGAAGGGGGGGAGGGAGTGCGCCTGGAATGAACCCAAGGAGGGAAGAAGGTAATGGGCGGGGCTGGTGTGATGGGACCCGGTTAGGGCAGCCTGTGTGAGGCGAGGGGCTGGAAACCTGGGCTCTAGGAGTGAAGGCAAAGCTGGGCGTTGAGCCAGCTCCGGGCTAGGGCAGTCTGAGGACCTGGGCGAAAAAAGTCTAGAAGTGGAAGAGATCGTTCGGAAAGATTTCGGCTATTCCCCACCCATTTCATTTCCCGCTAGTTTTGCGGATCAACTCTAAAGTGCAGAAAGAGGCTGGGTAGCCCCATAGACCCTGGGGCTTCCGGGTAAGAATTAGAATAATAACTCGCATTTCCATAATGCCTTAATGCTTACGAATTGCTTTTCCCTACAACAAACAGGTGAGGTAAGTGTTATCCTCACTTCACAAAAGAAATTGAGATTCAGGAAGATTACATAATTTGCATATAGGCAGACAGGTGGTAAATACAGGAGCTGGGATATAAACCCAAGTCGCGTGACTCTAAATCTAGCTCTCTTGGCGTTACACTGAAGCAAATATCTCCTCACACAACTCAGATTCAGACAGGGTAGCTCTCTGCTAGCTGTATAAAAGTTCCCAAAAGAGGAGTATGGGTCAAAAAATAACAAGCAAATCTGCCTCTCGGTAGGTGTTAAGTTTCTTTTTTTTTTTTCAGTAGAAGAGAAATTTCTTCTAAAGGAAAGGAAAAATGAAACACAAGCGCCCACCATGTCCCAGACACTGTGCTCAGCGCTTTGCAAATCTTGACCCATTTGATTCTAACAACAATCCTGGCAGGTAGGTACCATCATTACCCCCATTTTGCAATCAAGGAAACTCAAGACAGTTAGAGGTTAAGTTACTTGTCTAGGGCCACACAGTCTGAGACTGCATTTGAACTTGGGTCATCCTGTCTCCAGGCCCAGCTGACTGTCACCTAACTGCCTCTAAAAAAACAGTTTGTGCTTCATGGGACCCTTTGGCAGCCTGGTGAAGTCTATGGGCCACTTCGAAGAATAATGTTTTATCGCATAAAATAAAATATGTGCCAATCACATTGAAATACATTTATCATTTAAAAAAAAATCCACAGATCCCAGGCGAAAACCCCTTTGTTCTAGGATATTTTGTCCTAACAGCTAGAGGGATACTGATCCTGCTTTTGCCCCAGCTGACCCTCCACTCATGCTTTGGGAGAGGAATGGGAGGTCAGTCAGGGAGAGGGTTTAAAAAAATTTTTTTAAAGCCCACACTTAAGTAGTGCTTTAAGATTCACAAAGTATGTTCAAGTTGTGAGGAATCACAACAGTCTTGTGAGGAAACTATATAATTATCACTACCATTTTGCAGAAGAAGAATCTGAAATTCAGAGTCAATGTCTTACCCAGGACCTCTTAGCTAATAAACTCCTAATTTAATTGTTGGGAAATAAACTGGGGGGTTTTCATGTGTTTGTAACTAATGTTCTCAGAGTTTTCAAGGACCTCTAAGACCATCCAGTTCAACTGTTCCCAGAGCAGAAATTGTGCTTGTTCTGGGGGGGGGAGGGGAGAGGGAGAAACAAAAAGAGGGAGGGGGAAAGCAATCAAGACAGATGGAGACAGAAAGAGACAGAGAGAAGGAAGGAATGACAAACACAGAGACAGAGTAACAATGACAGTTAAAATCAAGCGACTGCCTTCTTCTCTGACATTCTCCCCTTCTTATCTCTATCCTCAATTTCCCCCCAATTTCCGAGTAAAAAGTTTTAACCCCACTGGGCTCAGATCTAGTTGAAAGTCAGGACCTCCAGCCAGGGAAGTCTATGACATTTGGGGGCAGGGAGGGAGAGAGAGATAGGGATCAACAGTCAACAATCAGGAAAAAAGTCTGGAGACAGTGGGTTGGGTCCAGGAGGGAAGGCCCTTTCTAGCCTCCACAGGTTCCCCCAGACTGCTCTTCACACATATCAGCTGCAACCCAGGAGGAATTGAGCTCCCTGGATTTGTTACCAAAGGGACAGGGGTCCAAGACCTGATCTTGATTCCCTAAAAACGGGAACAGTCCCAGGAAAAGATGGCTCTGGATCCTGTAGAACTGAGGGGAGTTGGGAATGTGTAGGGAGAGTTTAAGAAATACTGAGGGCATGAAGCAGTTAGCTCATATAGATGTAACATTTTAAGATTTACAATTTTTGAACCTCTGATGGCATTTGATGGTCACACAAAAACCCTATGACATACAACTATGATAATCCCCAATTAACAGAGAAGTAGGTTCAGTTGGTCAATAAATAGTGTTATTGGATCTCAAAACTTTCTAACACCAGTTCCCACCCATCTACTATCCCACAATGTTTTCCAGTGAGTAAGGGCCCTGAGCTTCAGACTGAAGCTAAGAAAGCCACCTCTCTCAGGGATGTAGGGCAACTGAAGCTGGAAAATAAAGTTTACCACCCCTGGTAGTTCATCGAACCTTGCAAGAGTTGCTAGAAAGCAGGGAGGCCTTATCTGTCCTGACAGATTGTGGCCCAGTCTTGGAAAGCCAGGGGATAGAGAGACTTTCAGCACCATGGAGCACCAGTGTGCAGGCAGACTGACTTGAAGAACCTCCAGTTCTAATGTTGATTGATACGATCAATTAGAATTGGTGAGGATTCCTGGTCTGGAGGAAAGGAACTTTCCCCCAGGTTAGTGGTGAACTGGCTTTGAGGGAGAAATGGACTAGGTAGGGAACAGAGAGTGTCTGGAATAAAAGCCAATATGTTCTTTTAGAAATAACTAAGGGCCATAGCCAAAGTAGAGGACCTTGATCTGAATGGGAGACTGTCTCCTCATCCTCATCCTCAACTGTCCAACAAGAAGAGGTGTCCTGAACTTTAGGTTAAAGTGGGAAGTTACAAGAACTCAATAGGTTCAAACAAGCCAAATGAGGCTGTATATAGCCAGCTATTTTGGGGATCAGTGACTCAGAATTCTCCTCCCTACCCCTATCCCTAACTAGTCCACAAAGTAGAGCCCTATATAGATCTGAAATCAGAAATCCAGGATTAATCTAGACTCTACTACTTAGTAGCTGAGTGACCTGGAAAAAAATCCTTATCCTCTCTAGGTCTCAGTTTTCACTTCCATAAAATGTAAAAATTGACTTGGATGTGCTCTAAGAGCTCTCTTAGTTCCAAATCCCTTTTGTGAACCTTCACTGAGAGTCTTGGGGAGGCTGGTTGCTGCTGGCCTCCAAAACATAGAACTTTGGAAGAAATCCTGGTTTGCAGGGGAAGTAATGCAAAGAATTTGGATTCTCAAATTGAGGTTGTGCAAGACTGGGCATCAGAGGTAGGAGAGTAACTAAACAGGATATAGTGGAGTTCATCCAACTTGAACTGATCAACCCCTAGCTCCCAAGACCTCTCTGGGCTACAATTGTCTAAGACTAAATTTCATGAAGCATCAGACTTTTTCTACTTCAAAGGAGTCTAACCCCCTCTGGGAAAGAAACTCAGAACATGGGGAGATAGAAGCTTAGTCTCTCAAAAGAAGTCAACACAAGCTTACTTTTTTACATTCAACTTTATTTTGTTTTCAATTCCAGATTCTCTTCCTTCCCCAACCACTGAGAAGGCAAGAAATGCAGGACCCATTACAAATATGAAGTCATACAAAACAAATTTCTGCATTAGCCATGGAATGGGGGTGGAAGAGGACAAGAAAAAAAAAGAGGAAAAATTGACTTCATTCTGCACTTTGAGTCCATTAGTGCTCTATCTGAAGGTGGATAGCATTTTTCATCGTGTTCTTTGAAATTCTGGTGGGTTATTATGCTAAGTAGTCTTACTAAGGCTTTCACAGTTAATAATCTTTACAATATTGTTGTTACTGTGTAAATTGTTCTAGTTCTTCCCACTTCATTTTGCATCAGTTCCTGTGTCTTCTTGAGTTTTTCTGAAACCATCCCCTTCATCATTTTTTTTTTTTGCTTTTTGGAGGGCAATTGGGGTTAAGTGACTTGCCCAAGGTCATATGGCTTGTTTTTGTGTTAAGTGTCTGAGACCGGATTTGAACTCAGGTCCTCCTGACTCCAGGGCCGGTGCTCTATTGACTTCGCCACCTAGCCGCCCCTCCCTTCATCATTTCTTACCGCACAATAGTATTCTAATTATATTAATATACTATAACTTGCTCAGCCACTTCCCAGTTGATGGGCATCCCTTCAGTTTCAGCTATATTTATAGCAGCTCTTTTTGTGCAGTGGAGAAGAATTGGAGATCTATGGACGCTTAATAGGTCTCCACAAAGAAAGCGTCATTCCCACTGTAGAGACGGCGACCTCTCCGAACCTTGGACTGGCTCAGAAAAGCAGCGGTGCTAGGGGGCTGGAGGTGGAGGTGTAGAACTGTACAGCACGAATGAATGGATGGTTGGGCGACCCAAACCCAACTCTTTCCCGGGGTTGTCTCAACTGTGTTAATAGGAGCAAGCACGTGGAGTAGGGGTGGAGGGGAGCGTGGAGGTTAAGGAGACGAGAGAAAAAGTAACTTGGAAAAAAGAGTTCCATCTGCCGGCTGGGTGATCAGAAAACTCGGACTGGAGCAGATACACCGACTGCTGCGATGGGATTTATTAATAGCAATAGCTTGTATTTAGGAAGCACTTGCTATTTTACAAAGCACTGTCCTCATCCAAATCCTGTGAGGCAGGTGGTGCAAACATTCCTATTTAGACGGGATAGAAGTGGTCAGAGAGAAGTGGAAATGACTTCTGAATAGTGGATGTTAATGTTGGCATCAGGTCTCAAATCCCGGACTACTGACTCAAGTCATACGAAGGAATCTGGTGATTAGACTTAGATGCTCCCTAAGAAGGATGAGGAGTAAAAAACAGTATAGGAAACGCTGCTGATTGCCACCTATAACACAGTTTCCCCCTTAGTCCAGGAAACTTTGAGTAGAGGAGAAGGAGACCAAAGACATTGGGATCGAGCGTAGGGAGGGGTAAATTTCTCTCTCCTAGTTAGGTACAGTTAGAAAGGTTATTCCTGAAGGGTTTCGAGAGTTCTGACCCGTCTAAACTAAATTCTCTTAAATCCACTCTTGTGGAGTTCAGATACATACTTGATCCCCTGGACTGCTCAACTTCGGATTTCAAGCTAAGAAGTTGGTTCAGGGGGCCGCTAGGTGGCGAAGTCAATAGAGCACCGGCCCTGGAGTCAGGAGGACCTGAGTGCAAATCCGACTTCAGACACTTGACACACTTACTGGCCATGTGATCTTGGGCAAGTCACTTAACCCCAATTGCCCTCCAAAAAGCAACAACAAAATTGGTTCAGATGACTCTGGGATTGGACTAAAATTGAATGAAGAGAAGTTGAATGGTTTGGAAACCAAAGGAAACTCGGAAGATTTTATATGGAGCTTGAAGACACCACTTTTTAATTGTGTGGGAAGGAGGTGTATGCAGCAGAGGTATACCTCTGAACTTCAGCAAGAGCAGGCTCTCTCTCTCTCTCTCTCTCTCTCTCTCTCTCTCTCTCTCTCTCTCTCGCTCGCTCTCTCTCACTTTTGTGTGTGTATGTGTGTGTGGGGGGAGACAGAGACAGACAGAGACAGAGATGGAGGGGCAGAGACAGACAGATAAACACACAAACACGCACAGAGAGGTTTATTGGATGTGGTGGCAGGAGCATGCTACATGAGGTACTAGATTCCTTCCTCCTCCAACTGAGAAGAGCTGATGGAGGTTTGCCTTGCACTATGGGTTGGAGCAAGGGGAATTAGGTTTTTTCTTTTTAAAAGTTTTATTGTTACATTTTGGGGGTTTTTGTAAGTACATTTTTTTCACAATATTGTTGTTTTCCCTTAACTGCCCTCCACCCCAATCTGAGTATTCTTTTCAAAATTTTATACCTGTATTAACAAAGGAAAGTATATATTCAAAGCCAATCTAAACAGAACTGAAGCTGACTTATGCTGTACTCCAGAGCTTTAGTTTTAGGGTTAGACCCTTATCCCCTTTTGTTCTGTCCTTGACTCCTTTGGCAGTCCATCGAAGCCTATGGAACTATTCTTAGAATAATGTTTTTAAATATAAAAATAAATACATAGAGTTACAAAATAATCCAATTATACTGAAACCCTGTTACTGTGTGTATATTTTAAAGTTAACAGACCTCAAGTTAAGAATCCCATTTCTAGGGGAAACTTCCAACTACCCAGTCAGCTCAGTACCCCACTGATGATTTCAGATTTTAATGT
Organism: Gymnobelideus leadbeateri; assembly: GCA_011680675.1. NCBI lineage: Eukaryota > Metazoa > Chordata > Mammalia > Diprotodontia > Petauridae > Gymnobelideus > Gymnobelideus leadbeateri. Next base: position 35,434 of record WOXC01011681.1, on the reverse strand, counting down.
GTCAGGGTAAGAAAGAACGTTCAGAAAGACAAAGCTTTCTCTAACCTCTTGCAAATGAAGCCCAACACAAATAGGGATAGAAACTGGGGTGTGCTGAATGTTAAATTTCCAGTGCATGCATTTACACCTGAGAAATCTTCAAATGCTACAGATTAGCACCTAATTTATTATTTTGTTGATTGCCTAGACTTAAGAAACTGATGGAGAAAATATTTATAATGCATATTAAACTTAAAAGTATTTTGTGTACACATTTCCCCCCCAGAGAACATGTTGTTATATATTTACCAGAAGTCACTAGCTCTACCTAAAGACTGAAGTATAAGTTCTCTTTAGGGGTTAACCATGTGTTTTTTGCCACAAGATATCCTCAAGTTACTCACCCACCCAATTTATCCTCAAGGAGAGAAGGGACATTGCCCAAGGGACATTTCAGTTGCAGAATCCTTGTTAGATAGATAGATGATTGATAAATAGAGCATTTATTAAGTGCTTACTACATGCCAGGCAGGGCAGCTAGGTGGCACAAGGCATACAGTGCTGAGCCTGGAGTCAAGAAGACTCATCTTCCTGAGTTCAAATCTGGCCTCGGACTTTATTACCTATGTGACCCTGAGCAAGTCACTTAACCCTATTTACTTCAGTTTCCTCATCTATAAAATGAGCTAGAGAAAGAAATGGCGAACCACTCTAGCATTTTTGCCAAGAAAACCCCAAATGAAGACTCATAAAGAGTCAGACACGGGGGGCGGAGCCAAGATGGCGGAATAGAAACAGCTCATCCAAGCCACTCTGCCCCCAGATTCCCCCCAAACTATGTAAAAGGGGACTCTGAACAACTTCTGGAGCCCCAGCACCCACAGAACGACACAAAGAAGCTAACCTCCCACAGAGGACAGCCCAGCAGCCCTGCAGGAAGGACCAGAGAAGCGATCTGGAAGCTGGCAGCGAGCAGCTCGAAGAGTGCGGGGAGCTGAGCCAAGCGGAGCCCAGGTCCCCGTAAGCTGAGGTTTTAGCCCCAGGGTGGCAGGGCCAGCAGCTGGCTGGAGAGACCCCAGAACACCAGGAGCTGTGGCAACTCCAGAATTATCAACATAGACATGACTAGGACAAAGTAAGAGGTTAGTGTCCTATGGGCTTTGGGACCAGTATTTGGGGAATGCATCAGCTCCCTCCCCTGGGGGCTAGAAGCCGCTGAGGAGACACACCATTTTGTAGTTTTCAGAGGCAGCTCCAGCTCCTGGCCTGCGAACTGTAGGGAGATCCAGCGATCAGTCTTGGGGAGTAATCGCTCTTGCTTTAACCTCCCTGGATCTGGATTGTGATCTAGGGTGGAAGTCGTGGGTGGGTTTACAGCTTGCCAGAAACGGAAGTTGCCCCCACACGTTTGGGACGAAAATTCCTCTATCTGGCCTTAAAGCCATAGTGTGGCAACAAGCCCAAAAGTCAAGTAATTAAGTGGCAACATGCCAAGGCAAAGGAAACAGAAAAATGCAACCTAGACTCCTATTTTGGGGGCATAGAGCAGGAAAAGGACTGTGAGGTCAGAAGTCCTGCTCCAAAAGCCCCAGGGGAAAACATGAGCAGGTTGCAGGCCATAGAGGACCTTAAGAAGGACTTTAAAAATCAAATAAGAGAAGTGGAGGAAAAATTGGAAAGAGAAATAGAAGGATGCAGGAAAAGTATGAAATGAGGGTCAACAGCCTGACTGAGGAAAACAACACCTTAAAAAATAGACTAACTCAAATGGCAAAGGAGGCCCAAAGGGCAATGAGGAGAAGAATGCCTTAAAAAGTCGAATTTGCCAGATGGAAAAAGAATCTCAAAAGCTCACTGAGGAGATTCATTCCTTCAAAGTTAGACTGGAGCAAATGGAAGCTAGTGACTTTATGAGAAATCAAGATACTATTAAACAGATCCAAACAAATGAAAGAATAGAAGGCAATGTGAAATATCTCATGGGAAAAACCACTGACCTTGAAAATAGATCCAGGAGAGACAATTTAAAAATTATTGGACTACCTGAAAGCCAAGATCAAAGAAAGAACCTAGAAATCACCCTTCAAGAAATTCTCAAGGAAAATTGCCCTGATGTTTTAGATCCCAAAAAGAAAACTCCCAGGAATATTATAGCCAGGTTCCAGAATCCCCAGATCAAAGAGAAAATACTACAAGCAACCAGGAAGAAACAATTTCAATATTGTGAAACACAATCAGAATAGCCCAGGACCTGGCAGCTTCTACACTGAGGGATCGAAGGGCATGGAATATGATATTCCAGAGGGCAAAAGAACTGGGAATGAACCCAAGGGTCACCTACCCAGCAAAACTGAGTATTTTGTTTCAGAAGAAAATATGGTCATTCAGTGGAATAGAGGACTTTCAAGCATTCTTGAGGAAAAAACCAGAGTTGAATAGAAAATTTGACATCCAGACGCAAGAAGTAAGAGATGCCTGAGAAGGTAATCAGGGAAAAGAAATCAAAAGGAACTTATCAAAGTTGAACTATTTACATTCCTAGATGGAAAAGCAATATCTGTGACTGATGATATCTTTCTCACTATGAAAATAATGGAAGAAGGGGGTGTGGTCATACGAATACATATGTGAATGTGTGTGTATATGGTTACGGTTATATATGGATAGAGGGCATAGGTTGAATTTGTTGGGAAGGGAGAATACTCAAGGGATGAAATTATGAGGTGAGAGAGGAAAGTGGCAGGAGGAGATGGGGAGAGACAGGGTAGGGTAAACTATCTCATGTGGAAGAAGCAAGGGGAAGTGGTTGCAAGGGAGGAGGAGAATAGGAAGGCAAAAAAGGCAATACCACACTCTCATTGAATTTGGTTCAGGGAGAGAATGACACATACTAAATGGGATATCTCAACCTGCAGCAGGATAGGGGGAAGGGGGATGAGAGGAGGGATGATGGATGGGAGGGCATCCTTGGGGGGAGGGGAGGTTGGAAGTACCCACTATAGAAGAGGAACAGGATCATGTAGGGAATGGACCAGGTGGGGGGTGGGATGAATGGGAGGGAATTATAAGCAGCCTTGTACAATATATCTACTATGATAATGTTTTGCATAGCTAGACATGTACAACATGTACTGAATTACTTATCTCCCCAGAGGGAATGGGTGACAAGGGAGGAAGGAAATGGATCTGAAATTTGAGGTCTTAACATTAAATATTTCAAATATATATAAATACTATTATTAATACTCTTTTGCTTATAATTGGGAGATAAGATGGGCAGGCATTGGGACACAAAGATTCACCTTCCTCTAATGGAAAAGTCGAAGGGGGTATGGGAGAAGGTATGGGAGAGAGCAGATTGGAGGAAGTGATATCTTGTGGGACTGCTATTCTGGGAGGTTGGGTAGGGGAATAACGGGGGGAAAATGATTGTAACTCAAAATCTGGCAGAAATGAATGTTGTAAAACAGAAGTTAATAAAGCATTTGTTTTAAAAAAAAAGAGTCAGACACAACAACAGCAATAACAACCAAATAACAACACTTCCAACTGTACTCTCAACCTTTCTCTCAAAAACCCCTGAAATCTTGGCCTTCTTAGGGAAGGCCTCCCTTTTAGGTGATGATATCATCCCTTCACAATGATGCACATCACATACACACACATAAACACACACATTCTCTCTCTCAGATGATTTTTAAAAAGCAAAGGCAAACAAAGGAATTTAACATATATTTAACAAAGAGATCAAAGATATGGGCATAGACACAGGACCAAAGAAGAGGGAACATTTCTATGGAAATAAAACCTATATTTTCCCATCTGTCCCTACAGCAAAGATGCCAGTGGTGGTAAGAGGAAATGGGAGACTGGGACTGTGAAAGTGGATAGAGTCCCTGGGGGCAAGTAATAAGACTTGGTGGTTGTTTTCCTTCACCCTGGACTCCACCACATCTCTGAAGGTCACCTCCACCATCCTTGAGAAGTGAGCAGTCCCATATATTTCTCACAGTCTCCTAACTCCTTATCTTGGTTTAGCTGGTCCTTGGGGCCAAAGCACTACTGACCCTTTCTTCTGGTGGAACCTCAGGGAATCATTGTTGTTATTTGTCCCTTGTTCTCAAAGAGGGCCAATGACATCAGGAGGGTAATGTCTTGACTTGCAAGTGAATTGGATTTAAGGGAGACAGAGTTGTGCAAAGTCATCATCCTCATTCTCCCTTCCAATGTTATTGGAGTCCAATGGCAAGTCATAGGTCAAGGCAACTGGCAATGACCCCCAGTCAGGGAATCAGGAGGGCAGCTGAAGGAGACTATAGCTAATTGGGACTAATAAAAGGTTTTTGTTGTTGGTTATTTCGGTCATGTCTGACTCTTCCTGACCCCATTTGAAGTTTACTTGGCAAAGATACTGGAGTAGTTTGCCATTTCCTTCTCAAACAAATAAAAAACCAAGAAAGGTTAAATAGTTTCTAAAGGTTGGTTCCTACTTTAACCATATACGAATCTATAAACCAGTATCTTATACATGAAATCATGTATATGTAATAATCAATTGCTACTCTGTCACTAGGGCAAAATCTGTACCTTCTCTTTTCTATGGATTTTGCTGATTCCTGCCTGACTTTTCCCCTTCTAGGCTTCTGGTAGTGTTCACTAAATATAAGACAAAATGTTAGGGAAATGAGATCACAGTGTTTGTTACTGGCCCTAGTCTTACCTTCCAATGGCTCTAATCCCTAACTAATATACTCATTCTTACCTCTGGCCGTAGACTCTCTTCTGCATCAGGATGGGATTAGGAAGTTGGGAAGATAGAATAGGGAGATCCAGAAGTTAGGCTGGGTTCTGTTGGCTTCCTCCTCTGACCGACTTCTCCCCAAAATTGAAAGTCTCCCAGACTCATTTCTTCTTGGGAGGTTGGCAGACCTGGAGCTTCAAAAACAGTAATAGCCATTGTATAATTAGGCCTTTTGCTCTTAGCACCCCTTTCTTTCCCCCTACTCCACCCTATCCCATTCCACCCTACCCCACCCTACTTCATCCCAGTCCCATAGAGCAGAGAATGGATTAGCCCAATCCCTGGCCTGGGGCGAAGAGCTACCAAGTACTGACCTGCCCAAAGCTAAGTGGCGAGCAGGTGTATGGGATTGGAAGTATGTGTAAAGGGGGGATAATCAGGTATAAACATGAGGGATCCATGGTAAAGACCTAGTCAGAGAGACTAGTCAACCCTACTGGCCTACTAAAGTCCTCGTAGACAGCAAAAAGCTGCCCATGCAGCCAATCATGGTTTCACCTAGCACATCTTCCAAGTTTTCTTTCCACTCCTTACTCTCTCACATACATCTCCTCATTCTCCTTATAATTACATTCATACTCACACATTTGATCACATATACTTTAATACAAAAGTTTTCACTCTGGGGTGGCATATTCTCTCTTTTTCTATTTGATTTTTTATTCTACTTAACAACACCAAAATATAGCATTTCCACCTAGAAAGGCAAACAGAAGAAATATGGCCTATGGAGCTACCAATCTCTACCATGTCCAACTTCTCTCTCCAAGTATACCTGTTATATTTTAAAGCTGTCCTGTTTGCACGTGTAACACAGTCATGCTTTTTTTTAATTCAATCTTTAAAAAAAATCTTATCTTCTCTACAGGCAATGGGGTATAGAAATCCATCTTGCCCTACAAGAAAGTTCGGAAGGATGGGGAATGTAAGAGAGGGCAGATTGGGGGAAGGGGTATTCAGTATGCTTGCTGTCTTGGTGTGAGGGTAGAGGAGAGCTGGGGAGAAAATTTGTACCTCAAAATTTTGTGGAAATGAATGTTGAAAACTAAAAATAAATGTTTTTAAAAAATCTTATCTCCTCAATGTACAGATATTTGTTTTCTTTTCCTTCCACCTCCCTGCCCCCATTGAAATTCAAAAAAAGAAAATACTCATAACAAATATGCATCATCATGCTAAGCCAGTTCCCACATTGGCTATGACTGAAAAATACGTCTTCATCTGTATCTCAAGTCCATTCATTTCTCTATCAAGAGATAGACACCATACTTCATCTCCTGGCCTCTAGACCGGTTGGGTCAAACTCAAATAAAAACAAGATCACTAATCTACACAGAAGGATCCATGAGGACTTAGTTTTAAAATGTAACATTATTTATGTTTTCTTGTATTTTCATTTATTTTGTTAAAACACCTCCCAATTCCATTTTAATCTGGTTCCCACTGCACTTAAGTGGACCACCTGTTTGACACTTCTAATATGGAATCATGGTTTGTCAATGCACTGGTCAGAGTTCTAAAGTCTTTCAAAACTGTTTTTTTTTTTTTGGAGGGCAATTGGGGTTAAGTAACTTGCCCAAGGTCACACGGCTAGGTTTTTGTTTGTGTGTTCGTTGTGTCTGAGGTCGTATCTGAACTCAGGTCCTTCTGACTCCAGGGCCGACGCTCTACTCTCTTCGACACCTAGCCGCCCCCAGAACTGGTTTTCTTTATAATGCTACTATTGTATAAATTGTTCCCTCGGTTCATGCACAATCGTCCTCCCACATATTTTCATAGTCTGATATTTACTCTCATTCTATCACAAACAATGCCAAGGTTGGGTTGGGGAGGGAAGGTCCTCTCCTCACCTCATCATCAAATCCTCAGAAAGAAGGACAAGCTCAGTGGCAGGGGGGCCCATAGAACAGAGCAATTATTGGGGGGAGAAATATGCTCATGGATCACATCTTTGACCCATGGCTAAGCCTGTCCCCCACAGAGTAGAGGACATTGCATGGAGAATGGGGGTCCCTTGAACCCAGACTCAGTAAAAATTCGATTCCCTTTGTTTGTAAATGCTCTTATCTTTCCTTTTCAGTATCTGTCACTAGACAGTAGTGATTAGTTACTAACAGGAAGCTGTTAGTAATGCACAGGTACAGTTAAGCAAACAATGTTAACACTTTTGACCATGTCTGAAAATGAATGTCTTATTCTGCAATTCTGGCCCACCACCTTTCTGCCAAGAAAATGGCATGTTTTATCTTCCTGTGGCATGTTTAATCTTCATGTGGTATGCTTAATATCCAAATAGCATGTTGTTTTTTTTTATCAGCTTCTGAAATCTTGCATGGTCACTGCATTTTTGGAGTTCTGAAGTCTTTTAAAGTTATTTTTATTTATTGTGATTATGATCCTACTTTTGTTTGCTTCACTCTGCATCAGTTTATACAAGTATCCAAGGTAATAAAGCTCTGTGCTCTGAGAGAGACCTATCCCTCCCTGGTACTCTCAGAACCCTCCTTAAGGAAATGCTCCAATTAGGACTCAGCTGGGTGGAAAAAGCTCCATCACAAATGAATCACTATGGTAGAAGTCTGTTCTTACCATATGTTCCTACTCCTTCTCTGCTCCCCCTCTCCCCAACCAGTCCCCCTTTGGGCACAAAAGGTCACATTGGAATGTCAAGAAATATATCTATAGATAGGTGTATTTATGTAATAATAAGACCAATTTCCATTTATTTACAACAACCCTAGAAAAGGAGAATTATTTTACCAGGATTTGAATCCAGGTCTCCTGACTCCATATTCAATGGCAGGCATATTAGAATGAAGAAATTTCTTAAACAAGTTCACTCACATTCAAGTCTCCCAGTAATAGCTTGTACTCAGTGAGAACTCACATCTTGTGCATAAGTGGAACCTAGGGGCAGGGGCACACTGGGACCTGGTGGAGAGTAAAGCCAAGGACCTTCAAGTTGATTCCACTTTTTAGCTATGTGAGCCTCTGGGACTCAGTTTCCTGATCGGTAAAAGGAATGTGTTGGACTAGATAATCTTTAAGTCTCTTAAAAAATCAATTCAGCCAGCATTTATTAAACACCCATGATGTGCCAGACATTATAATTGGCTTGAGTACAAAGGCAAATAAAGGAATCTCTGATTTTGAGGAGGTTGCTTGGGGCTGGGGAGGAAATTCTGTTCATTTATTTTTTTGGAGGGAGGGGTGAAGGCAAGGCAATTAGGGTTAAATGACTTGCCCAAAATCACACAGTTAGAAAGTGTGTCAAATGTCGAATTTGAACTCAGGTTCCCATGACTTCAAAGCCGGTGCTCTATTCACTTCACCACCTAGTTGCCTCAGGAAGAGATTTTAAAAGGAAAATTTGAAAAATATTCAAAGTACTATCAGTTTAATAATAGAAATAATGAAGGTCAGTTTAATAATAGAAAAAGACTTTCAGAGGGTATAATGTAAGGGCAGAAAAGAACAGAATAGGGAGAATAGAGGGATGGGGCTAACATAAAGGAGGGAATGATGATTTCCTGCCCTTCATTATAGCAAATATAATGTTGGTATTGATAATCAGTTTCTGAAAAGAAGGTGGAAATAGAGGTTGGGGGAATAATAGGGCAGATGTCCAGTCCTTGGGCCTGCCTGATGGTCAAGTCTCCCAATCCTCTTCGATGTTCAACTAGAATCACAAAAGGTACAGGGATAGGTAGGTATTAATTAGTTTGATTTTATTTACAGGTGAGATGTTTGGGGAGGAGCTCTTTGTAATCTGTGAGGAAGGATTTCTTTAATTTAGGGATAATAATACTTTGTCTTAGCAATGTTGTATCATAGATTATATCCTGCTCCCCCAGGAGTGTTTCTAGTGCTACTAGTTAAGTAGTAGACGAACTGAACATTTAAGTAGAGGTTGGAGCACAGAAAGATTACAATTAACTCTGAGATTTTCTGATTGGTTATGAATAAGCCTGGGATTGTGAACCAGACAAAGGGACTGGGATTATCCAGTCCTAGATTAGCAGGGCTTGTTCTGGGGAAAACCAAGCAAAGGAAATTGGAATTCTCTGGAGCTCCAAAGCCAATTGATTTAAAGAAATGTTAGCCAGTTAGGATAGTTAAATAAGCTGGGGGACCCCAAGTCTCTGCTGGGCAGAATTCTTCATAAGGGTTTTCCAGGCAGAAGGAGCAGTGTGAGGCCTGAGAGAACCCAAAGAGAATCCAAATGATGGCAACTCATTCACTTTGACTCAATTGTAGGGTAAGTGCGGGAGACTAGTAGGGCATGAGGCTGGAAAAGCAGGGAGGTACAAGGTTGTGGAGAGCCTTGAATACTGGGCAAAAGAGTGTAAGCACTATTTAGCAAGCAATGGTTTTTGAACCAAGAGGAGTTGACATTATCAGAGCTGTGTATAAAGAATACCCCTTGGGCAGCATGCATATGCTAGATTGGAGGTGGGGGAATTAGAAAGGAGAGGGTTAGGAGGCTGTTGTGATAGTTTGAGATGACAGTGAGGATCTGTATTCTGGTGACTATAGGGTGGATAGAGAGCCAATTCCATAACCATGGTGGAGCAACTGAGACTGTGTGTTGGGTTACCAATTGAGAGGGTGCTGACATCATTTAGAGTCCTTTAGCAGAGGAGAAAGAAAGGACTGGAGAGGCTAGTTAACAAAGATAACTAGTTGGAATAGAAAGCTCCCAGATGGTGGGCTGGGCACAGGCATCTCCTCTGCCTTTATCTATCTTTACTTGACATGGTGACCACTCTAGCCTCATCTTCATGCTGCTTGTTCCAGGCCCTACTTGTGATACTCACCTGGGTCTAAACATTCCTAGTTATAGCTCTATAGAGAGTTTCTTCCCCACCCCCTCCACCAGCTGTTTGCCACTAGGAAACCCAACCACTCTCCACCCACAGTTTTACAATTGCTAAATGGTAACAGATTGCCCAGGTATGGAGAACCTGTATCAATCACATCCCCTTTCACATCCTTTCTGTCCTCTACCTTCCAGTCTATTGTCACATTTCTGTTGTCTAACCCAACATTTATACTTCCCAGTGACTCCAAATGCTTCTTCCAGCATCCCCATTCACTTGGAGATCCATGATCTATCATCTCTCCTAATGAGGGGTAAGGATACTGTTGGCTCCCATTCCTACTCCTTCCCCCATCCCATAAGACTGGAGCTCCTCTAATGGAATGGGGTGTGCCTCTGTGACATTGGAGGTGAATCATTCTTTTCGGGGAGGGGAACACTTTTTTATATTAATCCTTGGTATTATGTGCTCCTGGGTGGTGATGTTCCCCTTGTCCCCAGGGCTGAGGGAAGGGCAGATAGTTAGCTAGGGCTCATGTGGAATGATGTCAGGAGGGCACCAAGACTCAGCCAGGCTGGGGTGGCAACTCTTGACTGGCTGAGGCCTTGATGCTGTTTGTAAAATGTGCCAATAGGCTCAAACTAGGCAGGTGAAAGTGGGGTAGAGTCCTGGGAGCAAATGCTGGGTGGGAGTCTAGATGATGCTTCTCCCTGAGGAAATGGCCCCCAGCCTTGGGCCAAGGCTAGCCTGAACTGGTTCTTCCTCTCAGAAGATTCAACCTAGATTAGTAAACCTTAGATTAGTAAACTGAAGAGCATACTGAAACCTCCTTTGGTCAGAACCTTTATTGGGATTTCTGATTACCTGTGATGCCTCAGTAATAATTTTGTAAGTTTCATAATTTGCTTTTGTAATTTTGTAAATTGCTCATTTTTACATCAAGTTTCCCCCCAAAAGATCCTACTTTGTGACATGAAAGTCTGCAACAGAGGGGAGAAAAACAGAACAGAGGCTTGAAACTGTAGCTTTCGAGAAGATTCCAGGAGCCAAGAAGTATTACTTGAGAATAGCCCCAAATCTTCAAGTGTCCACACAAGGATTCTTTTATTTTCCTCTGCAGAGGAACCTGGCATCATGCCATGGTGGGGGGAGGTTTGAATTTTCCTTTGGGACTTGACCCATGTTTATCATCAGGGAAGTGGGAGGGTTTTAAGAATAGAAGGAAGAAGTGACAATGGCAGCTGAAATATATACATTTCCCTAACTCATATCAGATTGAGACAGCAAACCATAGTAGACAAGGAGCTGACCTTGGAGTCAGGAAGGTCTGGGTTCAAGTCTGGCCTATCACATTTATTGACTCTGTGACCTCAAGCAAGCAATTTAAGCTCTGTGTCCCCAAGCAGCTTTCTAAGATTATAAATCGTGAGTTAAGTTCCACTAAATGCTGATTTACATCAGTGGAAGGAGTTTTCACACTGAGTTCCACCCTTAGCCTAGAGTATTTGCCTTGAATCTTGAATCTCTTTGAATTATTGCCCCTCCCCATCTCAACTCAAAGATATGATTCACAGAGAATGAGAGAGACTATCAGACACATTTCTGATGATCATGGCATGAGATGACCTCTTATTCTCCCCTCCCCATCTGGGGTCATAGTGAGCTCTCCTTAGCAATAGGGCAGAAGTTGAGCATACGTTTATGCTATGTACAGATAGCATAAATATCTGTACATTAAGGAATCATTCTGCTTCCTCTTTTCCTTCTCTGCCCTTACAACCAGGACTTACTAGAGTGGGAGTTGGGAGCATTTGGCCAATAGTACAGATATCATGACCAAAGCTTCTCAGTAATCAAGACATTTGTTTCTTTTCTTTCAGAGGCAATAGGGCTAAACGACTCACCCAGGGTCACACAGCTAGTAAGTGCCTGAGACTGGACGTGAACGCAGGTCCTCCTCACCACCTCCAGGACTGGTGCTCTATCCAGGGCACCATCTAACTGCCCCTTGGCAGCTGAGACATGCTTTTTTTTTTTTTTGGAGGGGGGAAGGCAAGACAATTGGGGTTAAGTGACTTGCCCAAGGTCACATGATATTAAGTGTTAAGTATTAAGTGTCTGAGGCTGAATTTGAACCCGGGTCCTTCTGACTCTAGGGCTGGTACTCTGTTCACTTCACCACCTAGCCATCCCAGAGAGTTTCAAAACTGGAGCAGAAGAGAAGTCAGCACAGTCATAAGTGGAGAGGAATGATACAGGTTTTCTGAGACAGGATTATGAATCCAGCTAGGCTGATGAGCTGGGAAAACCATTTTCCCTTTAAGTCCACGAGTACATTTAATCGTTTTTCCCACTTTCCCTCTTGTAAGCTCATAATTCTGAGACATCAAGTGAATGTACCCCCAATACCTTTTCTATGAGCCAAAGTTCAGCTTTACAGAAAAATTTGGGAGGGCAACAGGAGGAGAATTAGGAGGTAGCTGGAAGTGAATATCTCCACAAAGCACTGTTTTATCTAGTGTCTTTTTTACACTGTATTCTATGTATAACAAACTATGTGATCACGGCTATATCTCTGAAACTATGAAACTGATGGGAAAGAAATCAAGAGAGGAATCTACAGATGAGATGGAACTTCTAAGCTGGGTAGACAGCAGATTTCTTATTTTAATATGGTGAACAATATAGTGAACAATAGTCCATTTCATCCCCTAGGTTAAATCTAGACCTTGCCAGTGAGGAGGTAAACAAAGCCCCTGTAGCTCTATCAGCCTCGTGGACTTGCGTTATTAACAACAGCCTAGACATTTGCAGGCTGAGCTCCCTGTGGTGGCCAGCGAGATTACTGCAGCCTCTTTAGGAAAGAACTCTCCTGATGCATCAGAGAAAGTAACTGACAGTGCTTACTAGTGGCTTAGGTAAAACCCTATCTGGTCGACAATTCTGCTTTTGTATTTTCTTACTAAAAAAGTAATATAGTGGCATGCTGCCTTTCTGCATACTTAAAGAAGGCAATGACCAAAGAGCACTAAAGTAAAAACTTTACACTGTTGAAATCATTGGTCCATACAAACCAATGGCTGCTTAGCCAGTCCATGCTGTCATGAGCCAGAAGCAAAGGTGATGCAGTGGGTGGAACCACTGGACCTGGAGTTAGAAAGACTTGAGTTAAAAATCTCACCTCAGACACTAATTAGATGTATGACCCAGGACAAGTCACTTACCCTCTGCTTGCCTCAATTTCTTCATGTACAAAATGGGAATAATGATAGCACCTACTTCCTAGGGTTGTTGTACCAAATGAGATACCTAGCACATAGTAGGCACTATGTAAATGTTAGTGATTATTATTTATCAACCAATCACCAAGTACTTATTAATCACCCTGTGTGTGCTCAGTGCTGGGGATGAGCAAAATTCAAACCATCTCAACCCTCAGAGTATTTATATTCTATTTGAGGGGAAAACATTTGCACCTATAAGTGAATATGAAACATAAAGTAAATACAAAGAGAGTAATACACTAGCAGTTGGTGGGGAGGAAGGGAACTCAGAAGTCTTACCTAGGAGGTAGTGCTATTTATAATTCAGGATCCACTTCCTTATGTTAAAAAAAAATACCGTACAGCTGCGGTCACCACTACTCCCAAATACTGTGCTTCAAATAAGCAATGGAGACATTGGCAATTCCCCTACCCTCCTGAATAGACTAGAGTTTCTGTCAATTAATTGTGTTGTGTGTTTGTCCTTCGTTTTTGAAGAGGACCAGGGCATCAGGGAAATGATGACATGACTTGCAGTTGACTTTGATTTGAGTGAGGGAGCTCTGTGCAAGGTCAGGGCTTGTTTCTTTGACTTAAAGCGTAAATGATTTTTTACAGGAAGAGAACATCTCTGTTTCTATTCCTCTGTGATTTGGTATCTCTTTGGTATCTCTGCCTCAGACTCTCGGCATCTCTTGATTTTTCTTTCTCTCTGTTTCATTCCACTAGACTACCTTCCCTTCTACATTCTATTCCCTACATATTGCATACTTCAAACCCCTAAAGACTAGAGTCCTCATACCCATTCCACCTATATTGCCAGCACTGGGAGGATCTAATATTCTTTTATAGCCCAGGGAATAACTGCTAATTATTGGTAGTAGCATGTCCCTTTTATAATTTCCCACACAGTTGTTTGCCTTCAAGCCATCCTGGAAGACTGACGGTACCTATACTATTGTTAAGACTAGAGAAATCTCAGCTAGTCCTAGAATCACAGAATTTGAAAGCTGAAAGATACCTCAGTGGCCACATAGGTCAATTTATACTTGAAAGAAATCCTAACTATAATATACCAAAAAAGAGTTATCTAGCATTTGCTTGGAGATCTTTAAAGGGGACCTTACGACTTCCTGAGGCAGCCCATTCCACTTTTGGACAGCTCTGATTTTCAGGAAATTGTTTCCTGATATCAAGCCTAAAATTCCTCTATACAGCTTGTACCCTTTGATCTGAATTCTGCCCTCCAGGGCCAGTCAGATTATGTTTAATCCCTCTTCCACGTGGCAGCCCTTCAAACACAATGTAATAGGGAAAATATCCAAAAAGGACTCAGTTCTTAGAGCATGCTACATTTGCCCATCCTGGTGGGTTATACAGAGTATATCCAAAATTCTCTGACTGGTTCCAATCTAGCAAATGGAAGTTGGAGAGCCTGCTTCTAACCATGAGTGATTGGAGTGTTGGTGCTGTATGAAGATGAAAAGTCTTCCGATTGGTAAAGAAGCTGGAAGGACTGATGACTCAGGAGGCATTAAGCCATAACTGAGTTCAAATATAAAAAGAATGGTATGTCCCTACCTCAGTCCTTTTGTGCTTTTCTTTCCTGTTAGTGAAGCAAGGAGTGCTGTGAATTACCAGGTGGAAAGGTAGTGGCTGTCTTACCTTCAACTTGCTTACCATTTATTTGTGAATATATGGTGCCTCTGTTTCATTTGAATTTAACCTTCCTTGATCTTAAGTAAATGAGTATTCTAAGAGGGGAGTGCCTAGATGACCTGTGAGACTAAGAAATCCATTAAAACTATCAGAGATCCAGCCAGCAGCCAGAGCAGGTAGCAGCAGCAACCCATGGTTAGGGAGAAGTCATCTGAGCAACTGAGGGACCTGTTTAACCCAGCAGAGCAATGGATTGACCCATCAGCCAAAACATCAAACTCTTGAAGGGGCCAACTCAGCTAAGCAAGGGAGTGATTTACCCCAAAGTTAATTTAGTGGGGAATCAATGATGGGAGGGGACCAGAGGACCAGGAAAAATGTCCCTAGGACAGAGATGGTAAGGCACCCCCTCAGTCCCACATTTTCCTTATTTGTATGCCTCATTTACCTTTGTACTTTACATTTGAACCTATTCTACCCAGGAACCATGTGTTTGAGTTATTTAAGGGGAGAATGTACCTCTCATTTTTTTTGGAGGGCAATTGGGTTTAAGTAACTTGCCCAAGGTCACATGGCTAGGTTCTTGTTTGTGTGTGTTAAGTGTCTGAGGCCAGATCCGAACTCAGGTCCTTCTGACTCCAGGGCCGGCACTCTATTCACTGTGCCACCTAGCCTCCCCCACGTACCTTCATTTTGAGGGGATTATTTTGTAACTACTAATTTTGTTCACTTCACTCTGTATCAATTTATACAAATATTTCCAGGTTTCTCTGAAACCATCCTTTTTGTAATTTCTCCCAGCACACGTGTATTTCATTATGCTCATATAAGTTATTCAACCATTCCCCAAATGATGGACACCCCCTTAGTTTCCAGTTCTTTGTTACTATAAGAGCTGCCATATCTACTTTTGTACATAGGGGTCATTTTCCTCTTTCTTGGATCTCTTTAAGGTTTGGATCTAGAAGTCATATCACTGTGTTAAATTATGCACAATTTGGTAGGTTTTGAACCTATTGACAACTATATCACTATTGCCTTAACATTCATTCCCTTCAGGCACTTTTTCCACTCTCTTCAGGCTTAGTGTTCCTTTCTAGGATGAGATGTTCTTTAAATTTAATTTTGGTTTTTTCCCCAGTTAACAAATATATGTTTTCTAATCTTCCATGTGCTCCTCCTATTTTTTAAAAAAGGAAGTCAACTTAGGTGTATCCATAAGGTTGGGGGGGGGGGGGGGCAGTGTCCACAAAAACGATTCGACTAACCTGATAACTCCTTTAGCCCAGCCAGCCAAGGGGTAGAACATCAAGGAGGAAGAGGAGAATTTCTGAGGAAGGACTTGGATTCAATCATGAAAAAAACCTCCAGGCACATTAAAAAAAAATAAACCACATCCTGTGAATTCATTGTTGTGAGAGTTCCTACTGAATAGTTTCATCTCCCAATGAAGACTGGCACATATTCACAGCTCAACATGGTAGAAAGCTGACAAGTTTATTGACATATTAACTTTGCGGCCAACCCTCTGTTTATTATGCTAAGCGGCCTTTCTTCATACTTTGCTTCCAGTGAACAGTCCTAATTGACACCCCTCTCCAACGTGCTCATATGCTTCTTTGTACTTTGCTGAGCCCCAGCAGACTGCTACCAGGCTTGTTTAGGGCACACTTTAGTGTGTTAGGCCATCAGAGAATGGGGTTGAGGGATAGTGGACAGATAACAAATTTCTGAGTGAGTCATCCAAGGAAGCTAGGCAGGAACTCTGGCTTTTAGACAGGAGCCAATTCTCTTCGGAAGGCTTGACATCCTAACAGTCTAGATAAATAGAGGAGGTGGGAAAACCTGCTGGGCCAGATATCTGTGGTCCTCTTTAGGGTCTTCAAGTTCTTGGGGACATCTCACTTCTCCAATGCCACCTCTTCCTATTCCCTCAACCCCCACCTCTCCTGAACCCTTTTCTCAGTCTCCAGGGCCTCTAGGAGGTAAGTTCAGAGGGGATTTTCTGTGCTATTAATTTGATGCCTTGGAGTCTGCTGGATTTCTGTTTCAACCCCCCGAGGCAGGCAGAGGATGGGAAGGGCTCTGCAGACTCTCCCTTCCTAAGCTCAGAGCCTCTGTGCCACCTGCCCTAGCTGGCCCAGCCTAGGCATTCTTCACTGTGCCACAGTACCTCTGAGTCCTGGCCCTGGGCCCTGTCTCTCCTCACCTCCCACTTCCTTACAATGCCCCATGGCCCTCAGTGCTCTGGTTTCTCGGGTTAGTAAAAGGAGGAAACTCTGAGTCTTCCTGGAGGGCTATGGGTGGATCCCCTTGTGAGTGGGGGTTGGGGGGCAAGGAAGGGGTGCCGGAATTCAAACCCAGGGGACTGTTCAATTTAAGATGTTACAGACCTCCACCTTGTGTTAAGATGAGAGTTGGGATGGAGAGGGACTGAAAGTGTGTAAGACTGGGGCGGCTAGGTGGCGAAGTGAATAGAGCGCCGGCCCTGGAATCAGAAGGACCTGAGTTCGGAGCCGGCCTCCGACACTTAATCCGCACAAACAAAAACCTACCCGTGTAACCTTGGGCAAGTTACTTAACCCCAATTGCCCTAAAGGGGCGGCTAGGTGGCGCAGTGAGTAAGAGCACCGGCCTCGGAGTTTGGATGACCCGAGATCAGATCCGGCCTCAGAAAATGAGCACCCACGCACAAATCAAATGACTAGCCGTGTAACCTTGAGCAAGTTACTTAACCCCAATTGCTTTTAAAAAAAAAAAAAAAAAGAAAGTGTGTAAGACTGGGGTGGCTAGGTGGCGCCCTGGAGTCAGGAGGTCCTGAGTTCAAGTCTGGCCTCAGGCACTTAACACTAGCCATGTGACCTTAGGCAAGTCACTTAACCCCAATTGCCCTCCCCCCTCCAAAAAGAAAAAAAAAGTGTGTAAGATTGGTGGGGATTAGGGGAGCGTTTTAGGGAGATGGTGGTGGTAGTGATAATGGTGAAGACAAGGTAAAAGTCAGGGGCTCTGAATGAGTCACTCCCTTAGGTCTTTGGGAAGATTCTAGTGGTAAGACTTAGAGAAGAAAGGGAGGGCCAACCATCCATCTCAGGAGCTGGAATGAGTTTCATGGCATATGGATACCTCCCTCCACCCTCCTTCCATTCCTCATACAAGAGAACTAAGGTTTTCTACTGCCTAAGTGGGGCTGAGTAGTTAAGCATTGGCCTTGGAGTCAGGAAGTCCCCAGTTCTAATTCTGCCTTAGTCAATTTTGAATTGTGCAACTCTTAGCAAGTAACTTAACCTCTCAGTTTCAGTTTCCTCACTTGTAAAACAGGAATATTAATAGCATATACATTACAGGGTTGTTAGGAAAATCAAAGGGAACACACGTAAAACACTGCAAACCTTAAAGTGCTGTAACAGGCTAACTATGTTCATTCTCATAAAATCCTCCAACTTCGTAAAGCCTCCACCCTCCATTCTGTTTTTGGTGAGAGGGTAAGAGGAGAGGAGGGGGAGGGAGCAGACTGGATCTGGCCTGGCAGATGGGGTTGGTGACTTGGGCCAGGTCAGGTCTGTAAAGGCTGATGATGGAGTAAAGCCAAGGGCCCAATGACTTCTCAGCCTCTCTCCCTTTCCGTCTCCTGGGCTTCTTCTCCTGGCAGTGCCAGAGGTGAGCGGCCTGGGATTGGAAGAAAGCAAGTCCTCACTGGCCTGCCCTGAAGACCCAGGCGGGGCGGGTCAGGGAGCAAGGCTCAGGACCACTCTTTGGGCTCAGGAATTCTCCTCTGGGGAGTTAATTAGGGGAACAGAGAGATGAATCTTCCTTCACTTTCCTTTAATCCCACTCCAGGAGCTTGCCTGATGCCTGCAGCTCCTTTCTCAACCTACGGGGAGGGGCCTGCAAGCCAGTCTCTCCTCCTGGCGGGTCTGCTCTCCTGCCAATGAGAAGCCCGCTTCCTGCAGTTCCGGAGCCTTGGCCTCATCTGCTCTGACTCTGTTCTGGAGGAGAAAGGATCTGGGTTATCGGTCCTCTGTTCCCTTCACTGTACCCTCTCTCCTGAGACCGAAGGAACTGTTACCCAAAGTGAGGCCCACTATTCCAACACCCTCACTTCTCCGGCGCCGCACCGCTCCCTTTCCCTCACCTCACCTAGGTCTGCTCCTAGTCCCAGACTGAAAGATACCACCAGGTGAGGGGGTGTGATGCTGGGTTTTCGGGAGTCACTGCTCTCCCCAGAGTTGGGGTCAGGGATACGGAATGGAGGGCTCATAGATGGGGCAAGAGATATCTTGATAATGGTATTTTTATGACCTTAGAGACAAGCTGGGTATTTTTATGACCTTAGAGACAGGCTGAAATCTGGGGGGTCCTTTACCATGGTCTGAGTCTATAGGGGAGAGGAAAGAAGGGGTATCCACCTTTAGAATGATCTGGGAGAAATTAAGGAGGTTGACGGGAGCTCAAAATCCAGTGTTAAGTAGGGAGGCAGGGGCTAGCCTGCCTAAGTAGAACCTTGGTAGAAATACTCCGTAAAGAAGGGTGGAGAGACCAGACTCGAGACAGGCGCCTAAGGTGAAGGAAAGCCTGACTCCTGAATCATACCTCAGATCTATTTCCAGCCTTAACCTCTCTCCTGGTCTCCAGTCTCCCATATCTAACTGCCTAGTGGACCCCTCAGACAGGATGTCCTATAGACATCTTAAACTCAACATGTCCAAAAGGGAACTCAAAGTCTTCATCCCTCTATGAACCCAAGTTTTATACCTAAATGTCATCTTCCACCCCTCACTCTCACTCCCCATGTCAAATTAGCTGCCGAATGTTGTTCTACCTTCTGCCTTCAAAACATCTCTTATATCGAGTCCCCTCTCCTCTGATCTTGCCACCTGAGTCCTTATAACCTCATCACTGATCTGTTGTAATAGACTGCTGGTTGGTCTTTTTGCCTCCAGTTTCTTCCCATCCTTGACCATCCTCCACTCAGCTGTCAAACTGATCTTCCTAAAGCACAGGTATGACCCTGTCACACCTCCTCCCCCATTCAATCAACCTCAGTGGCTTCCTATTACTTACATTAAAGTGGTGTCAAACTCAAAGAGAAATGGATCCTTGGTCTGTGCATTGACTTAGTTAACCACAAATTATGTTAAATTGTCTATTTTGTTAAACATTTCCCAGTTATGGTTTAATCTGATTCAGGCAGCAGTCAGGGAGCTTTTACTTGTGGTAAGTTTGACGCCTCTGAATGGATCAATCGGAAATCTTCTGTTAGGCTGTTAAAGCCCAGTCACTTTCCACCTTTCCAAACTTCTTACACCTCACTCCCCTCTGCATATGCTATGATCCATGTACACTGGCCTCATTGCTATTCCCTGCACAGGGCGCTCCATCTCTTGACACCATGTCTTTTTTACTGGCTCACCTCCTGGCTTCTGTCAAGTTTCAGTTAAAGCACTTTTTGCAAGAAGCCTTTCCTAATCCTCTTTCATCTCAGTGCCTCTTTCTGATATTATCTCCAATTTATCATATGTATGCATTTTTGCCTTCTTTATATGCCCGGTGCTTAATACATTCCCTGGCAAATAGTGGGTACTTAATAGATCCTTCTTAACTTGACTCTGTGTGTGATCTTGTCTTTTTCTCTCTGTTTCACACATTTCAGTGAAATGAGAAGAACCCTTATCTAAGAATCCTTCCACAGGTGAGCTAGTAAGACATTTTTCCTACAAGAAAGTCATACTTCTCTTGTCCATTAGGGAAGACCTCCCCTTATTCTCTTCAATGACCAAGGGCAAATTGAACTCTTCTGTTCTCTGTTCAGCGTGGCCTAAAGGAAAGAGCATTAATTTTGGAATCTGGTTCAAGTCCCAACTCTACTACCAATTGCTTATGTGACCTTGGGCACATCATCAAGCTTCTTTTGGCCCTTGTAAAGAGAGGGTGCTGGGCTAAGATTCCTTCTAGACAGCTCTACATCTAAATTCTCTGCACTTGTCTTGACATCCTGAAATATTCTTGGTCCCCTTTTTGATCATAACTTTCAGTTGGTCCGATTATTTTATATTTTCTCTTCTTGGTCTATTCTCCAAATCTGTTTTTCTTATAAGATGTGTCACTTTCTCTTTTGTTTTTTCATTATTCATATTTTGTTTAATCATTTCTTGATTTCTTATCATTTCACTGGTTTCACTTTGCCCAATTCTAATTTTCAAGGTGTCATTTTCTTCCTTAAGTTTCTGAATCTCCTTTTCTAGTTGGTTAGCTTTCCTTTCATACCTTTCTTGTTTTTATTGGATTATTCTTATATTCTTTTTAAGTTTTTCCTCCATCTCTTTCATTTGATTTTTGAAGTCTTTTTAAAGATCTTCTATGAATTCTTTTTTGGGTAGGTGTCCATATGACATTACTCTTTGGGGCTTTCTTTATTTCAGTATCCTCCTTTGAAGATGAACCCTGGTCATCTCTCTTCCCATAATAGGTTTCTATGGTTGGATTCTTTCTCCTTTGCCTGTGCATTTTTTTTTTCTGGTAATATCCTAATTATTTGTAGTCACCTCTAGCCCTGGGAAATGGTGCCTCTTTCCTCAGATCTTCAGTTCTTCCCTTTAGTCTGAAACCAAAGCCAAACCTCCAGCCTCTTATAAATGCCCACAATGGGGGGTTTTCTGCCCCCACAACTTCTGCACTCATTAGGCTTGTGCTGGTTCCTTCTTGTCTCTACTGCTCTTTGTAGCACAGCTGGGTCTGACATTCCTGGTCATCAGAGATTCCCTCGATCTTGCTGGGTTTAAGACACCCAACTCCCCTCACTATCCCAGGGGTAAAAGTTATGGTAGCTGGAACCAAGACAGCCTCTCAAACCAACCAACCCCAGGGCTTGCCGCTTGCTGTTAAAACAGAACCTAGCCTGGAGGTGTTTACTCTTCACAGGGACTAAACCTCATCTTGGGATCTTTCTTCTGATTTTCTCAAATTGTCCCAGGAGGATCCAGTTATGCCCCTGTTCTTATTTATCTCTACCCACACTTTGTTCTCCCTAAGGTGCTATTTTAACTCTTTTGTGGGGGAAGATCTTGAGAGCTCGGAATTTTCTGAACTGCTCCACCATCTTCCCAGAATTCTCTCCCTTGGTCCCCTTTTCGAAACTCTCCTCAGAAGCATTCTCTGTACCTTTGGTGTCAAAAAACACCTTTCACAGCTATTCCCACAGCCCTTATTCTCTTCCAAACATGCAGTTCATCACAGTCAGATAAAGATGCTCAATCTAAATTAACTACAGAAGTTTTGTTGAATGAGGGGGAGTCTGAATAGGACTATATAATAATAACAATTTTCATAGTAATTATTATAGCTATTGTGCTTACTATGTGCCAGGAACTAAGCACTTAAAATTATTATCTCATTATCTCGTATAATGGGACTGATTTCCATGAGCCATGGAGGTCAGCTTAAGATTAATTATATGGCTTCTAGTCCTTCGGTTAGCTTTTAGTTTACGTCTTGTGATGAAATACCCAAAGAAGTTATTTTCCCTTCTTGGACTTCTGTCTTCCCAAATGCTAGAATTTGGATTTAAAAGTCCAGGCATCAATCAGAGGTTCCACTAGGGGGAGCTCTTCCCCTTCTATAGGGAACCTTTGTGTACAAACTATTTTTCAGAGACACTGAATTTTGTCCATGTCTTAGAGGCTTCAGAAATGGATGGTAGAAATGGAATGGCCGGGAGAAGGGGGGGAATTTAGGGATTACCAAGTGCAACCTTTTCATTTTATAGTTAAGGAAACTGAGGTCCAGAGAAGTGGATGAAGTAACAGGTTTCTCTGCTCAAATTCCTTCCCCAGTGAGATAATAGCTAAAATATTTACAGTGTTAGAAAGTTTACAAATAAATCAGAGAAGTGAAAAGATGTTCATACTACAGATGTTCCTACAGTGGGAGAAACTGGGCCAGGACTTGCGTATCCTGCTTTCCAGTCCAGTGTTCTTTCCACAGCAACACTCAGCATTCCAAATGGGCTCCCAACCCCATATAACAATATAACTTAAGGTTGAATAATATAACCAAACATAATCTAATCATATGACTAAATGAGAGTTAGAGTAATAGAAAAGAGATGGGAGGGAACTCAGAGTCATCCCCTACTCATCCTAGTGTGTTACCATACCTGAAGCATCTCTAGCCATTTTGTTTCATATGAAAAGAGGTGCAGTGAAAAGAACTCTGGACCTTAGAGGATCAAGAGATATAAGTTCCATTTCAAATATATTGTGTGACCTTGGGCAAATCAATGGAACAAATTGAATCTCAGTTTTCTCACCTGAAAGAAGAGAAAACTGTCCTGAGAATCAAAGGAGGCGAGATATGTGTATTTGAAAGCTACAAATTAATCTACATATTCAATTCAATGAGTCATTAAGTGCCTACCATCTAATCAACACTGGAGATATCAGGTATCTGTAGATATCACCTTCATACATTGATTCAATGTGATTTCTGGATTTGAGCTCAATGCTTTCAATCTCTATCTTTCTATCCATCAACATCTAACATTTATTAGATGCCTACTATGTGTCAAGTATTGTGCTAGGCCCTGGGTATACAGATATTAAACAATACAAACAATCTTTATTTGTAAGAAGATTATATTCTCTCAAGGGATTTGACACATATCAGGTAGCTGTAAAATTTTTGGTTGATGCTGAATTATTTATTTTATTTTTCATGCTACTTTGAATTCTTGTATCACTGTAAGCTTTGAACTTTTAAATCTATAATTTCTAATATGTTTTTGTTTTCTGGATTTGAGACTTCAGTGCTGTTGTTGTCATTATCTGTTTTACTATTAGATATACTTTCTGGAGTTTAAAGATTTTCCATGATCTCAGAGTCTGCAACTTTTTCTCTTTAGATTTCAATAGTTCCTCAATTTCTTTTCTTCTTTCATCTAATCTAGACTTAAGAATGCAGGTGGTTTTGTTTGTTCATTTTGATTGCCCTGCACTGACAAAATACATCGTTGTGTGACTTGGATCTGAGAATACCAGTAACAAATAGTATTTTGAAGCCTTAAACTGGTGAGATGGTTCCAATTTTGTTATAATATAGTATTGGTG
This sequence comes from Gymnobelideus leadbeateri, assembly GCA_011680675.1. Classification (NCBI taxonomy): domain Eukaryota; kingdom Metazoa; phylum Chordata; class Mammalia; order Diprotodontia; family Petauridae; genus Gymnobelideus; species Gymnobelideus leadbeateri. The sequence goes on along the minus strand of WOXC01011681.1, from coordinate 11,811 downwards.
CACAATAAAAGTATTATGTCTTTAGTCCTTTTTGTGTGTATGCAAGGTTTACTGACTTCAAGTGGTCATTTACACCTGCACTGAAACATTTACAGTGTATGGGATGTTGGTATTTCTGACATATTCTGATTTATAAGGAGGTGAGGTTGGTTTGTGTGTATGTGTGTGTAGCATTAGAACATGTAGGAGTGTCTCACTCCATGTCCTCCATGACAAATTCATCATCACAGTTTCTTGAAGCAGCTTGATTACACTGACTGGGGCACTAGCCTAGTAAGTCATATTGCCAGATGGTCAGCATTTTATTGATTATTTTAGCTCTTCACAGTCATGGTAACTATCTTAGGACATTTGGATCCCCATTGGATATCTGCCTGGCTAGCATTCCCTTACCTTTCCTTAATTCTCTCTCTTGAACATGGATAGTGGCTTTTCCTTCCTGGCTGGTGTTCAAGAAGGAGGATGAGTTGCTATGGGACTCTGGGCGGACATTAAGCTGAGAGCACATAGCTCTGCCATTCTTTCTGTTTCTGTTCTTTCTATTCTTTCTTATTTTGAGGTAAAGGAGATTGAAGATGGCCATGACCTTGTGAACTTCAAAAGAGCAGGAGAATGAGCTTGGAGTCCAGGAGTTAGAGTCCATGCTGGATTTCCTAGAAGCCAGATGTTGAAGATCAAAGTTTTGAGCTATCTACTTACCCTACCCAGGGGAAGATGAGAACAGAACTCACAAGCAACCATTCCAAATTTGGGAGCAAACTTGGTGGGACCAATGCTATATAAAAACTATTTTAAGTTTGAGCCTACTCTCCCCAGGAACTATGGGTATGGGGAGACTGCCCTCAGGTATTGTACTGGGACAGAGAGAACGTACTTCTTTTCTTGCTATAAATATCCCTTTGTAAACACTAATTAATATTAATTGGTTAATTATATCTGATTGCTTATTATCTGAAGGAGGGGGGAAAGAGGGAGGGAGAGATAGAATTTGTAACTCAAAACCTAAAGAACCCCAAATGTAAAAAAAACATATATTTAACATATAATTGGGGGGAAATAAAATATATGAAAATAAAAATATTTTAATTGGTTAAGTTCCATTACTTATTATTACCATTTTACTTAATCTAGATCAATTTTTAAAAAATCTCTGGTGAAGCATCAATCTCTTTTTCCTGCTCCCTACTCATGCCCTAAATACACAAATACAGTTCCTTCAGTCACCTGTAGATATTTTCCACAATAGGATAGGAATTCTAATCAAGTATTTTTTTCCTATGCTTTAAAAAAGATGACTTGTATGGGAATAATGAATGTTCCTGGGCATTGTTTTATTTTTTTTCCTTTTGGGGGGAGGACGATTGGGGTTAAGTGACTTACCTAAGGTCACATGGCTAGTTTTTGTGTCAAGTGTCTGAGGCTGTATTTGAACTCAGGTCCTCCTGACTCCAGGGCTGGTGCTCTATTCACTGCACCACCTGGCCACTCCTGAGGGCATTGTTTTAACAGTTTCAACAAACCCCATCCCTATTCTGATAGAGCTCAAAATCTTATATGGGAATAGAGTATATACACGTGTAAGAAGTGTGTTGGTAAATTTTTAACAACTGCCTCTCCGAGGTGGGGGGGTGGGATATATGCAAGGTGCACTTTTCAGTTTAATTTACATTATTAACATTTTCTCCCTCCCTTTCTTAAGACTTGACAATCAACAAAACAATAAATCAAGCCCTGATTTATAGAGTTAGCCTTTATCTGGGGTGCTAATGTTCACAATGAAAATTTAATTAACAGCTTTTGAAAGCCAGTACAAACTGGCTCCAGCATACCTCTACACACATATTACTGTAATGTAAAATTGATAGGTGGAAACAGAATTGGGACTGCTAGGTGGCACCGTGAATAGAGCCCCAGCCCTGGAGTCAGGAGGACCTGAATTCAAATCCAGCCTCAGACATTTAACACTTACTAGCTGTGTTGACCTTGAGCAAGTTGCTTAACCCCAATTGCCCTCCAAAAAGCAAATTAAAAAAAAAAAGTTTTGAGCAGAAGAATGACACAATAAGATCTATGAATAAGAAAGATTAATTTGACAGTAGTGTAAGGTATTTGGAGTTAGAAACAATAGAACTTTACAAGATGTGGGAGTTGAGGAGAGGGAAAAGTCAAAGGCAATACCAAGGTTTCAAAAATAGGTGGAGTATGTATATAATGAAATATTCCTAGTAACACTATTTGTGGTAACAAAAACAAATGGACCTGGAAACAAAATGGGTGCCAATAGGTTTCAGAATGGCTGAGCAAATTGGGTTATATTGATGTAATGGAAAATACTGTGATCTAAGAAAAAACAAATATGAGGCATTCGGAGAAACATGGGAAAATTTGGATAAAGTGATACAGATTGGTAAGAGCAGGACCAAGGGAACAAGCCACACAATGACTACAATCATGTTCATGTAAATGAACAATACTAAAAAGCAAGCTTTGATAAATTCTAATAAAAAATATTAGTCCTGAAGATCTGATAAGGAGACATACCTTCTTCTTCCCAGTAGAGAGGTGGGTACTACATGTATGCAATGTGGGCATATACTGCCTGAGAAGGTGTGGTGTTATGGTTTTACTCTATTTCCTAACAGGAAAGTACTCAGTGTGGCAGTAAGTTACAGGTAAATAACTGTGATATAAAAACAAAAGGCAATAATTTTAAAAAGAATTAGAAAAAATGATGTCTGGGTTAACAGTGGTGCCATTGACAAAAATAGGGAAGTGAGAAAGGGCAGAAAGTTTCTGGGGAAAGTTAAATTCAATTCTGGACAAAGTAATTTAAAGTGTCAGTAGGACATCCAAGTAAAGATGTCTTGTAGGCAGTTTGAATGAATTGTCCAGTAGTAAGAAGAGACGATGACAGCTTGATGACATCATTAGAAGACATTCCTGGTCTTTTTGCATCCAAGTCATGATTGCCCTTCCACTCAGGTGCCCCTCAACACATATTGCCTATGTCCACTCTTCCCTTGATTTGGGGTTTATTTGTGGGATAGTGTGCCCCAGATTTATAGAGAAATGTTTCATTGCTACTTTTCTCACTATGCTATTTGACTAAATGCCTTTGATTTGGGCTAATTGTGTCCTCTGGCTGAACAAAGAAGTATTTTTGTGTGGGTTCATGCTCTATAGCTCTGAAAGAATGCAAATCCACAGAGCATCGTGAAAGTTGGGGAGCCTTACTGGGAGTAGGAGGAACCTTGGTATAAATGGGAGTGTGGGACACAAAGTGCTACCCAAGGAAGGTGGTAGTCTCCAGGGAAAACTAGGTTTCAGATAAAATGAAAAGGTAAAAAGAAAGCCTAAGGAAAAGTTTAAAATACAGAAGAGTTTATTGAAAATAAAGTCAGAGTTTCAAAGGATACAATAGAATAAGTATATATAGTAACCATTTGACATAAACTTAAGAGTACAATTTTACTGAGGCCCAAATGAAGAGACCATATATGCTGAGTCAATTTATAGCTTCAGAATTTCAAAGTCTTACTTTTCTACAATCCTCCCTTTGGATACAGTATCTCTGCTGTATCCCGAGAGTCTGCTCCTCTCTGGAATCTGACTCTTTTCTCTACTGCCAGTAATCATGCTCCTTGAAGCTTACTGGGGTTACTGTCCTGCTGTATCTGGACTGACTAGAGTGTGTATCTCTAAACCCCACTGAATGCACTGTTACTGGTCAGCTACTTCCCCTTCAAAACTACATGCTTTATATGAGTGGAAGGGTGGGGAGTAAATAAATTCCTTCTTTCCATTCTCTCCCTCTGCAGAAGTCTCCTTGACTCTGCAATCTCTCCCACACTCCAAACTCTGAAATTCATCCAAGGTTTAGCAATTAAAAGCCCCTAGATCTGTGGCTACTTTGTTTGCAGAGTCAATTATATTACTCCCTTCTTAGCAATCAGAAGGGTGTTCAGACCTCATAAAGGGATCAGGGTGTTACAGCTTGTTAACACATTAAAATCTCACCATGTGTGACTATGTCCTGTGGCTACATCAACTGAATTGGGTGGGGGGGATCACATTCTCCCCCCCCTACACCTTTAAAATGGAAACAATAATAATTGTACTGCCTACCTCGCAGGGTTGTTCTAAGGAAAGTAATTTGCAAACATTAAAGTGCTATATAAAAGTGAACTGAAATATTTCTATTGTAGCTGACTATCCATATTGATATTTTCTTCCCTTGTTAGATTGCAAGTATTTTGAGGGTAGAGATTATGCCTTGGCTAATTTGTGTATCTTCTCCAGTGCCTGTCAAATAGTAGAAACTGAATATATGCCTGTTGATTCAATTTGATATTTTCCTTCCCAGTTAAAATGTAAAGACATTGCTCTTTGTTTTTAAGCTGAATGTTTCTGATTAACAGTTTTCAGTGGCAGAAAGAAAATTGGTGAAGGCATTCTCAGTTCTAAGGATGTGCTCTGTCTTCATGTTGAATTATTAGTGCTTCTATCCCCAGGGCTGCAACTCTGAAGTGGAGTTCTTCATAGTGGACAGCCACCTCAGGGCTCTGTGATCTGTTAATAAAGTGAAGTGCTGTCTCCACATGTAATAGAATAACTTATCCAAAGTCCACATGATGGCTAGATGCTGTCTTTGGACAAACACCAGGTCATGCTCCCTAATCATCCATTTCCTGCATTTTACTCTCTCTTTTTACTATGTCAATACTGTTACAACCCTGGCATCTGAAATATCTGAACCATTACAGAATCTCTTGTTTTCTGATGATGCTGTTAACCCTGCGTCTCCAAAGAGGCCTATCTTTAAGCTGTAAAAATTCTTTCTGGCATTTGGCAGTCTGGTGTATTTTGTAACTGTTCTTCCTCTCTTCATTGCAGAGTTGGGATACCTTGGGCATGGAATATTTAATATGTTATCATACACTTTCAAAGTGTTACCTTTGCCACACTGTGCACGATCTCTCTCTCTCTCTCCCTCTCTCTCTCTCTCTCTCTCTCTCTCTCTCTCTCTCTCTCTCTCTCTCTCTCTCTCTCTCTCTCTCTCTCTCTCTCTCTCTCTCTCTCTCTCTCTGGGCCTTGCTGGGAAGGAAAGCAAGAAGATGTATATTCAGAAATGGACATGTAAAAACTTTTAAAATCTCAATAAAATAGCAATTTTAAAAAATAAAAACATTTTACATATATAATAAGTGTTTGTTGAATTGTGGATTCAGACATTGGAGGAGATAATTTGGCATGTTGCTTATTTAAGTATGGCTGAGGCAAACTGGGGCACAGATTTGTAGGAGTATCTGCCATTCCTAGGGAAGCTCTCACTTTTTTTCTTTTTGGAAGGGGGAGGGCAGGGAAATTGGGGTTAAGTGACTTGCCCAAAGTCACACAGCTAATAAGTATTAAATATCTGAGGTCAGATTTGAACTCAGGTCCTCCTGACTCCAGGCTAGTGCACTATTCACTGTACCACCTAGCTGCCCTTTTCACTTACTTTTAATTTCATTTTGATATAACAGCTACTTCCCAACAAAAATCCAGACAAACAGAGGACAGCTAGGTGGCACAGTGAATAGAGTGCAGACCCTGGAGTCAGGAGGACCTGAGTTCAAATCCAGCCTCAGACATTTAACATTTACTATCTGTGTGACCTTGAGCAAGTCACTTAACCCCAATTGCCCTGCCTTCCCCCCAAAAAAAGACAAAAAAGAAAACAACCCAGACAAACCACTTTAATAAAGTGCATCTCATCAAAAGACTTACGTACGAAGCTTGGCCCCAGAGAAGAGTTGGGAGACACCCCTCTTTCCTTTCATTGCAGAGGTGGGGCACTATGGCTGTGGAATTTTGCATATGGAGTCAGACACAATTGATGGATTCATTAGTTTTGCTCTTTCTTTTTTTCCCCATCATTTTTACAGGAATGGCTTATGTGGGTAAAGGAGTGAAGAGGGATATGTATGTACATGTACTTGAAAATGAGTATGAGGTGAAAACAGAAGTCATCAATCAAAATAAGACACATTTTAAAAAATCAGTTAAGCCAAACAGGAAAGGATGAATGCTTTAGTGTTGATGGTATAGGACCAGCCTTGTCCATTGCATTTGACCTGAGTTTTCTTACCTTTTAATATTGATTTTATTAATATTGTTGTAATCATTGGCTAGAGTATTCTTTTAGCTCTTCTTTATTCATTCTATATCACTTCATACAAGTTTTCTTGTGTTTCTGTGAATTCTTCATATTTGACTTCCCTTAGGGCAAAATAATATTCCATTATATTTGTATGCCATAGCTTGTTCAGTCATTTCTCAGTCACTAAACACGTGGTTCATTTCTAGCTTTAATCACAGGATTGTAGATTTTGAGCTAAAAGGAACCTCAAAGTATGGGGCACAAAGTAATTTGTGCAGGGCCACCCAGACAGTAAGCAAATTTAATCAGAGGACTTGGAGCTAGAAGCAAATTCAGTGGGGAGATCTACCCACTCCCCATTTTGCAACCTCTGGACACTTCCACATGCTACTGGTTGTTGGCTTTATTTTCCTTTAGGCCAACATACCTATGGATGAAATTGGAGGCCATGACTGGGCAATATATAGCAATGTTATCAATAGAAGCTAGAGAAAAAGTCCCTTTGGGGAAAATGAGTTTTAGGCCCACCCATTCTCCTCTCTTCATGGAAATTCATTACATTTCAGTTGGAATGTAAACTCCTTGAGAGCAGGGACTGTCTTTTTTTAAATAACAAGTTAACTTATTTGTAGTTTTCAACATTCACTTCCATAAGTTTTCCTTTTTTTTTCTCTTCCCTCCCCTCTCCCCCCTCCCCAAGATGGTATGCAATCTGATATAGGTTCCACATAGACATTCCTATTAAACATATTTTCACATTAGTCATGTTGTATAGAAGAATTAGAACCAATGGGATGAACCATTAGAAAGAAAATAAAACAAAAAAGAAAAGAAAATAGTCTGCTTCAATCTGCATTCAAGCTCCATATTTCTTTCTCTGGATGTGGCTGGCATTTTCCATCATGAGTCTTTTGGAATTGTTTTAGGTCCTTGCATTGCTGAAAAGAGCCAAGTCTATCAAAGTCAGTCATCGTACACTGTGGCTATTTTTTGTATTTTTATCACCAACATTTAACCCAGTGCCTGGAACATAGCAAGTATTTAACGAATGCTCTTCTCCCCCTTCATCCATTCATCCATTCAAAATATCACATTGTTAAAATATAACATGATGCCATTGTAAAGGCCCCTCACAGGGGATACTGATGAAGTAGTTTCATTTATATCTATTTCAGCCAGAAAAAAGGATTTATCACACAAGTCCTAGACTTAGCCACAAAGGAAACAATCAGTCCAGAATGTCAAGAAGAGTCCATGGCATACAATCAAGTGAACTGTTTTCAGGCAGGTAGACCTTACGTTAAAAGAGTAAATATCCTTTGTCAGAGAAGAGTCAAATTGTGGTAGGAGTATTTTATCAAATGGTAGAGCTAGGAACTCTTGATCAGGTGGGAAAACTGGCATAATCCTTAATAGGGTGATGTCTCCTGAAGGTTTCTTCCAGGTAGGACATCAAGCATCTGGCATTCCATGTCTGCTCCTGGGACCTCTGTGGTCAACACAGTAAGGCTGCTTACATTAATGAGATACATTACCCTGTCATACTTAGGTAAAGGGATAAGGTTGTCAATTTGGGCTAAGAGGATGTGAATGGAGTCATCTCTCTGAAGGTGAAGGGAACCTGCTGGGAAGTTAAGATGGACCAGGTTCAGGGGGGTGGAGCCAAGATGGCAGCATAGTAGGAAGTAGTATGACAAAGCTCTCCTCCACAAAACTCCTCCAGGCAGACCTAGAAAATGCATCAGACAAAATACTAACGGAGAAATCCAGAAAAAAATCTCAATGAGTCCTTTTTCCAGTACAGGTCAACATGGAGAGACAGACAAAGAAGCCTAGATAATGGGGACTGGGTTGGGCCAGAAGCACACTCAAATAGGGAGCCCCCACACCCAGGCTGTGCATCAGGATAAGAGGAAGTCCTAGACATATAATGGAGCATTGTAGTGGGGACAGGTGACCACTGGGATCTTTGTCACCTGCCACTCAGTTCTGGTTCATAGATCTATAGCAGATAAGAAGAGGACCCAAGCCCAGGAGTGACTTTGCCAGGTAGGGGAGCCCTGGGCCATGCATGAACTGAGAAATGAGGGAGTTCAAAAGCAAACAGCAGTGGCATGGCACATTGACAGTTTCTCTTCTTACTCTAATTGCATTGATTTTATTCCTACAAATTCTTTTTAAAGTTATATAATCAACCTCTCTGTTTTGTCTTTTGTGATCTTCTCTACCCATTGTTTGCTTATGAATTTCTCTGATGAGGTCAGGTTTTTCAAAGGAGCTTTAGTAGGTAACTAAGGGAAAAGTCAAACAAACAAGACACAAAAATTAAAGTCTTTTGAGATGCCTTTTCCACAAGATTACCATGGTCTGAAAACAGGTGGACTTCACTGGCACACATTCAGGAAACCCTGTGAAAGATTTGAGTGCTTTTTTTTCATGTGGGGAGAATGTGAACTTAGCTGTTACTCATAGTACAATTTCTCTCTCCTCCCCAGGTTAGATGAGGGCGGAGGTGAGAACTCAATTAACTCAACAGGATTTCTAATTGACTGAGGTTCTGAATCATTTAAAAAAAAACCCTGACAATGGAGAAACCAACCAACCTAGGTGGGTTTCGAATGTATGTTCCTAGAAGGCCAGAACTGTTTTTTGTTTTTTTGTTTTCACCTTTGTATCCCCAGGGCTTAGCACAGTGCCTGGCACATAGTAACTGCTTAATAAATACTTTATGACTGACTGACAGCAGTCAGTTGGGGAAAATTTCCCTTAGCTACAAAGGAGATCCTGGGAAGGAGAAGCTATTCTTGAAGGAGTAAGGTAGTGCAGGGTGGCAGGAGCTCAGGGTTGGAACTCTTGCTTCTAAATTAGAAAATGACCAATGACCTGACACACCCCTACTTGAAGTAGATCAGGGAATATTCCTCAGGAAGTAGAGAAGATCGAACCAGATGGATTTCTTTTTTTTTTTAAACAAATGCTTTATTAACTTCTGTTTTACATCATTCATTTCCGCCAGATTTTGAGTTACAATCATTTTCCCCCCATTATTCCCCTACCCAACCTCCCAGAATAGCAGTCCCACAAGATATCGCTTCCTCCAATCTGCTCTCTCCCATACCTTCTCCCATACCCCCATCGACTTTTCCATTAGAGGAAGATGAATCTTTGTGTCCCAATGCCTGCACATCTTATCTCCCAATTATAGGCAAGAGTATTAATAATAGTATTTATATATATATATTTGAAACATTTAATGTTACGACCTCGAATTTCAGATCCATTTCCTTCCTCCCTTGTCACCCATTCCTTCTTGGGAGATAAGTAATTCACTATATGTTGTACATGTCTAGCTATGCCAAACATTATCATAGTAGATATATTGTACAAGGCTGCTTATAATTCCCTCCCACTCATCCCACCCCCCACCTGGTGCATTCCCTACATGATCCCGTCCCTCTTCTATAGTGGGTACTTCCAACCTCCCCTCACCCCAAGGATGCCCTCCCTTCCATCATCCCTCCTCTCATCCCCCTTCCCCCTATCCTGCTGCAGGTTGAGATATCCCATTTAGTATGTATGCCATTTTCTCCCTGAACCAAATTCAATGTGAATGTGGTTTTGCCTTTTAGCCTTCCTTATTCTCCCCCTCCTTTGCAACCACTTCCCCTTGCTTCTTCTACATGGGATAGTTTACCCTACCCTGTCTCTCCCCATCTCCTCTTGCCACTTTCCTCTCTCACCTCATAATTTCATCCCTTGAGTATTCTCCCTTCCCAACAGATTCAACCTATGCCCTCTGTCCATATATAACTGTAACCATATACACACACATTCACATATGTATTCATATGACCACATCCCCTTCTTCCATTATTTTCATAGTGAGAAAGATATCATCAGTCACAGTTATTGCTTTTCCATATAGAAATGTAAATAGTTCAACTTTGATAAGTTCCTTTTGATTTCTTTTCCCTGATTACCTTCTCAGGCATCTCTTCCTTCTTGTGTCTGGATGTCAAATTTTCTATTCAACTCTGGTTTTTCCTCAAGAATGCTTGAAAGTCCTCTATTCTACTGAATGACCATATTTTCCCCTGAAACAAAATACTCAGTTTTGCTGGGTAGGTGACCCTTGGGTTCATTCCCAGCTCTTTTGCCCTCTGGAATATCATATTCCATGCCCTTCGATCCCTCAGTGTAGAAGCTGCCAGGTCCTGGGCTATTCTGATTGTGTTTCCACAATATTGAAATTGTTTCTTCTGGCTGCTTGTAGTATTTTCTCCTTGATCTGGGGATTCTGGAACCTGGCTATAATATTCCTGGAAGTTTTCTTTTTGGGATCTTTTTCAGGAGGTGATCTGTGGATTCTTTCAACCTCTATTTTGCCCTCTGGATCTAAAACATCAGGGCAATTTTCCTTGAGAATTTCTTGAAGGGTGATTTCTAGGTTCTTTCTTTGATCATGGCTCTCAGGTAGTCCAATAATTTTTAAAATTGTCTCTCCTGGATCTATTTTCCAGGTCAGTGGTTTTTCCCATGAGATATTTCACATTGCCTTCTAATCTTTCATTTGTTTGGATCTGCTTAACAGCATCTTGATTTCTCATAAAGTCACTAGCTTCCATTTGCTCCAGTCTAACTCTGAAGGAATGAATCTCCTCAGTGAACTTTTGAGATTCTTTTTCCATCTGGCAAATTCGACTTTTAAGGCATTCTTCTCCTCAATGCCCTTTTGGGCCTCCTTTGCCATTTGAGCTAGTCTATTTTTAAAGGTGTTGTTTTCCTCAGTCAGGCTGTTGACCCTCATTTCATACTTTTCCTGCATCCTTCTCATTTCTCTTTCTAATTTTTCCTCCACTTCTCTTATTTGATTTTTAAAGTCCTTCTTAAGGTCCTCTATGGCCTGCAACCTGCTCATGTTTTCCCCTGGGGCTTTTGGAGCAGGACTTCTGACCTCACAGTCCTTTTCCGCTCTATGCCCCCAAAATAGGAGTCTAGGGTTGCATTTTTCTGTTTCCTTTGCCTTGGCATGTTGCCCCTTAATTGCTTGACTTTTGGGCTTGTTGCCACACTATGGCTTTAAGGCCAGATAGAGGAATTTTCGTCCCGAACGTGTGGGGGGCAACTTCCGTTTCTGGCAAGCTATAAACCCACCCACAACTTCACCCTAGATCACAATCCAGATCCAGGGAGGTTAAAGCAAGAGCGATTACCCCCCAAGACTGATGGCTGGATCTCCCCACGATTTGTAGGCTGGGAGCCGGAAATGCCTATGAAAACTACAAAATGGCGTGTCTCCTCAGCGGCTTCTAGCTCCCAGGGGAGGGAGCTGACGCATTCCCCAAATACAGGTCCCAAAGTCCATAGGACACTAACCTCTTACTTTGTCCTATGCATGTCTATGTTGATAATTCTGGAGTTGCCACAGCTCCTGGTGTTCTGGGGTTCCTCCAGCTGGTTGCTGGCCCTGCCGCCCTGGGGCTAAAACCTCGGCTCATGCGGACCTGGGCTCGGCTCGGCTAGGCTCCTGCGCTCTGCTCGCTGCACGCTGCCAGGTCCCAGACCACTGCGCTAGTCCTTCCTGCAGGGCTGCTGGGCTGTCCTCAGCGGGAGTTTAGCTTCTCTGTGTCATTCTGTGGGTGCTGGGGCTCCAGAAGTTGTTCAGAGTC